>JALIZH010012288.1:0-17150 GCA_030522465.1 Rhipicephalus appendiculatus
CATGACATTATCATAGTTTCTTTTTTTTTTTTCGAACAGTTTCAAGCACCGGCGTGGCTGTGTTGTAGAACACCTGTTTTCCGTGCAGAAGTACTGGGTTCAATTTACGCGCGAGCTATTAATATTGTTCATTTATTTGCAGCTACCTCGACCTTTCGCCCACGGGCAATGCTTTTTTTTTCACTCACAACGAAGACGCCGACACCAGCGTTGGCACCGGATTTTTCACTACAGATAACTTTTTTGTGGAATACTTAGCCACCAATGAAATCACGCGCTGCTCCAAAAACGCGGGGTTGGTGTAATATCAGTATACTATAGCATGCCTCGTTCACATTAGGGACGCCTCTGATAAGACAACTACTCAATTTTTTTCAAAGAAAATTTGTGGCCTCACATAATAATAATAATAATAATAATAATAATAATAATAATAATAATAATAGTAATAATAATAATAATAATAATAACAACAACAAATATATTATTCTCATATGAGTATTGTGTTACTGTTGTTGTTGTTGAAGAGTTTATTGTTTCACATTTGTTTTCACGGATGAATCTACAATGGATGAAAGCTCGTCTGCGGCTTTTCATATACCCGTATATAAAATACAAAGAGATTTCCGACTTTCTCGAAAGACATCGTCTACAGCAGCGGAGCTTGTTGCAATATTACAAGCCTCAAAATTCATTGTTGAAAGCCAGCAAAGGCAAAACTGGGTAATATATTCTGACTCCAAAGGAGCGCTACAAATGATTAAGGATTTTTATTTTCATATAGATGATAGCATAATATATGAAATCTTAAAAACATTTACCATCGGTTATCTTGACGGCCATGAGATATGTTTTCAGTGGCTTCCAAGTCACGTAGGAGTGATGGGAAACGAAAATGCTGACAAATTAGCCACTGCAGCACACAACATACCCAGGAATTCGGGACATCGCTTTTAGTTCACCGTTTTTCACACCACGTGGCGTACAGACCTTCAACTTTCAAAACTGGCGCCGTGACGCAGGCTGCGCGGCAGACAAAACGACAATACATACATAAAGAATATCAACTATCGCCACCGAGAGCGAACGGTGATCGCTGACTGATAAGAGCTAGGCGTACGGCAGGCGGTCGGCTGGATGCTCGAAAGTGAATCAGCAGTTCTTTTTCAACGAATGCGTGTACACAACTCACTTGGCTGTGCTTGAAAAACACTGAATATCGAAAGGGCGTGCGGCCCTTCCTCTCGTCCTTTTCAATATATTTCGTCCGATTTTGCGGTCGTCGGCCCCCGCCGGTATCTTGGAGAAAGTAAGGACGTCCTTTTGTCGCTGCCGTTTTTTTCATCTAAAAACGCTAATTTCAAGGGAATACCAGCTTACGAGATGGCGATGGTTTGACAATATGCAGAAACAGACGTGACGTCCCTGATATCTGTTGGCGTCACTTTACAAATGAATTATTTTGCGCAATAGCGTGAAGGCAACAGGCCGTGTGATATTCACTGCCAGTGACAATATTTTTTTAGAGCTCGAGGAGGAGCAGAAATAAAGACCGAAATTGATGACAAGCGCGAGATACTCAAATTGCTCAAATACCTTCTGGAATTAAGAACTTTGAATAAGACGGTTTAATTTAAACAACGCTTTCTACGTTTCTAGCGCACATAATAAAATAAGACCGAAATAATATTTTCATTATATACATGGTATACAGCTCGTCTTCGCCTCTTGGCTAACTGTTCGTGAAAGCGTAATAAAACGAAATATATTCATATATACGACCATCCGCCGCGGTGTTGTGGCGGTTACAGTGCTCGGGTTCCGACCTGAAAGTTGCGTGTTCGATCCCAGCGGCGGCGGTCGCATTTCGATGGAGGAGAAATGCTATATGTGCGATGACAGTGCACGCTAAAGAACACTAGATGATCGTAATTTCCGGAGTCCTCCACAATGGCGTCCCTCATAATCATATCGTGGTTTTGTGATGTAAAACCCCCGATAATATTTGAATGTACACGACCGTAAAACCCGCCTGTTTGTTGCACTGTCTATGCGGTCTGCACAACAGCAGCAGGTCTTGGTTTGAGACCCGGCTATTTCGGCCAGTTTCATTTAGAACCAGGAACGCGTACAAGCGAGATTGAAGTTAGCGCTCGTCTGGTTTCCTTGCTGCTACTCGAGTCATTGTTTCTTTGCGCGTACTTCGTTTTTTACATAGTATTGTTTCTTAAAAGGTCCCTCGCTAGGACCCAATTATTACTTTTATGACGCGCTTATCGGTGAGTCTTTAAAGCAGGGGTCTCAAACTCACTTCCATCAGCGGGCCGCATTCACGCAATTTAGCCCCGCAAGGGCCGGGGCAGAGAAGATGGTACAGCGGTGGCAAGTTGTCAGCAAGCGTTGGTTGCCATTTGAAAAAAAAAAAGAAAACGTTTCAATATCTCATATACAGGTCGTTTCTGAACATGTGTATACCGATCTCCAAAATGACTAAAATCTATATATACCCCATAAAATGTACCGGGGGATGACCGTCGCTGTAGCTCAGTTGGTAGAGCATCGGATGCGTTATCGAAGGTCGCAGGTTCGGTCCCTACCAGCGGCAAGTTATGTTCCCATCCTCGTTTTTTTCTTCATATTTACATTAAAATTACTACTATTAGCATTTTCTGTACTTTCCATGGCATCAATTTCTGTAAGGTTCTGATTAATATTGTGTCTAACAAAGCAAATCGAGCCCTTAAATTTCCACTTCTTTCCTGAGTTTCGGTATGCTAATTTTAAGTTGTTTGGATGAAGACAAACTGCAGAAATTAGGGTCTCATTAGCTCTTCTTACAAAATTCCTATTATGATTCCCACGAAAGCATAACCTGGTGTCATGTGCATGGATTGTAAATTTAGCCTTGTTATCACTGCTTGCGATCTTGTCAATGAACATTATAAACAGAAAATTCAGAGCCATTCTACTCTGTGAAGTTGTGCGACCAACGTAGCCAGTGTGGTACGGCATGGCGATATCGCTGCACGGGATGCCATCACCATCACGGACAAGAAGCATCGCGCCATCGTTTTAAGTCCCCCTCCTTCCCTTATGCCGAAAAAGACTCGCCGAAACCTCGCTTTGTCCCCGGCGAAACGATCGGCAGCGTTGTCGCCGTCGTCGATTGCACTCGGCGTCTCAGGCGCGTTCTTTCTCGCTACTGTCGGCGTCTTTCCTCGTAAGCTCCTTGTTCCTCGGGCGTACCACTGCCGCTAAATGAAGGTGACAATGTCGGATTGAGAATGACCCTCGCAGACGCACGTGTGATTCACTGCGACAGTAGAGGTACGCGACAAACACGTCCAGTTGCATGGCAGGCCTACGGGGCACCTGGCCCCCTCTCTCGTCAGCGCCCTTCGCACCTCACCCAGCACTCTCCCCTTGTACTCAGATTCAATTTTGTCGAAGAGACTTTTTTGTACACACCCTCTAAACGCACGCACTATTTGGCCAGAAGCCAGCGTATAACAGCTCCGCGAAAAATTCCAATATGCTTGCCCGGTGCGCACCACATTTAACCTGCTTTAAGTCTGGGCATTCCATCGGCAAACATTATAGTCCGAGTTCGGCGTTGTAAATTAAAAGAGAACGAAGCTTGTACTATGCCTCTAATATGTCCAGTTCTCATATTTTAAAGAAAACTTGTGGTTTACAAGGCATAGTACTTGTGAGAAGCCCTAAGAATAAGACGACTGCTTTTTTTTTTTTTTTTTTTGTTTACTGTAAAAGTTATCTAATTTAAGGCCTAGCTGGGGAAGAGGAGCAAGTTCATTCGAGTCATTTTAATGGAAACCACATTGAGCGCGCTGTATAAGAATATGGATGACTACGAATATGCATACTAGGTGTCGTTTTTTGCCCTCCTACTTTTGACAGCGGGGGGAAAGGGAAAAGTGGGCAAATGTCTCCTTGCTGCTCCCTCTCCTGTCCTTCTAAGTAAATAACCCCATGCAAATGGTGTAAGTTTAAATTTTATTTTGATATATGTGGGCGATTATAACACTGACCTACCCCGTTTCGCTTCCGCATCGGTCGCCTAGCTGCTTATGATTGGTCGAATTTTTGTGGGTCATGCCCACAGCACCTGCTCCTAACGCGAAGCAACAAATGCAGCGAAAATGACCCATCGTGTAATAGCGACTTATGCATGACTATGTATAACGTTAGCGAATAAATTAATTTCAATACTGCAAATTTTTGTCCATCGGTATTTCGCAATTGTTAAAAATTTGTAATGTGCTCTAAGATCGCCTGCTTTTCACGCGACATCCCAAATCTGCGAAAACTCGCCGCTGATAGCCGAACGGTGTCTAATTCTGAGCAGTATTCATGATGGCAGCGTGCCGGTCAATTTACCAGCGGCTACTGACGAGATGTATTGATATGCGTATAATAAATACATTCAGTTGTAGTGTAATTATGTACCATTCGTCCACGTGGACAACTCTCTGTGAATGCTTCTTTGCCGAGAATGAGGGAGAGAGGGAAATAAACATTATTCGGAACAGGTGACAACCTTCGCAGGTGGGGGCAGTTTTCTTAGGTCAGAATACTGTGGACCATGACCATCTTCCAGGAGCGTTCGAGTAGCGGGGCAAGCTTGGAGGCTGGGCTTCCCACAGTGTTCGAGTCGACTTCTTTCTTCGTCACCCTGTTGCAAGCTGCCACGATCGCCGCAAGCTACCATATGATAAGCAAGGCGAAGCATGCTAATAGGCGACAAAAGCAAGAACCTACTTTAGCTATCCATGCTCTGTTTAACAAAAACACTCAATACTTCTACAGACTCATCGACTCCCTGGAATATAGAACAGGGGCGATGCTATTCAATTTGAATACTTTAGCAGAACAGACTGTCGGGCTAGTTGGCTGTCCATGATCACAGAAATAACGAGCGCTAAAACTGACACTGACGTGTTGACAATAAACAATTGTTAGTAGCGCCTGTCCCGTGTCTGGTCTTCTCTTTGTGTGCTCGTCAGTTTTAGCGCTCGTTATTTCTGTGAGCAATTTGAATACCATCGCCGCAAACGAAGTACAGGAAGATCATTTGATCAGTCCATAAAATGTTTATAGGCTCCCTCCCATATTTTCGCCGCCAGTGTTGTAAGCGTCAAGTCAGGTACAACATGATGAAATTGTGACAGAATGCTCAAACGTCACGAAACCCTGTTTAGCGCTAACCTCCTTTGAAATGCTGTAGTGCAAGGCGCGAAAGCGTAGCGTATACGGAGTTCGCAGCAGAGAGAGCCTACAGTGCGTCTTCGGAAGACAGGGGCGACAATCTTCGCAGCACAAATGTAGGATATGTGTAGCATAAAATTTCAATGATATATTTACGTGATTGCTGTGTTGAAGGAAAACACTGGGTATCGCACCCTTAGTACATACGCTCATGTATAATGCCCTGCCAATATGAGATTAGAAAACGTATCGGCCACTTGACAGAGCTGTTTTGTACTTAGCTTATCCATTATTGCTTTATTAACCATAAAAGTGTTACACGTGTATTTCTCTATGTAAAAATCCGTTTGATACTGGTGTCCCTAGCATATTATTGAATGAATTACAACGTTACGGCTTTCGTGGGACGTGCGTCCATTTCTTCAAAAGTTACCCATTACGGGAACAGACAGTGGAAATAGCCTATACCCAGACTGAGTTTTACGAAATAACTGCAGCTGTACCCCAAGGCTCATGGACCAATATCCTTCCCATTAAATACTACCCACTTTTTCCGTTCAGTGAAGAAAAAATAAACATGGCTGATCCCTCCATCATAGGATTCGGTATAACAGGAAAGTAAAACGTGTCCTTCCAGAAGTAGTTGAATGCTTACTGTACATTGATTTAAGAGAGCTTGCACAATGTGTAGTGCTCTTTGGCAGCAATATCACCGTTTAACGTGGATGCATCCGCGTTGACGCTTGGTGATACATCTTTATCCCTTCGACTAACGTCCATGATTAATGTTTAAACAAACCCTTGTGGTAGCTGTAGTAGCTAACGGTGAGAGTGTAAACAGAAAAGCCCAAAGAACGTCGCTGAATGAACGCAGGATAAGGTCGAAATGCCGCTGCACGTTAAAGAGTTATTGAACGCCACGGCTGGACTAAAGGCAAACGTAACGCACGTCGTGTGTCTCCGGTAGCCCGGCCACGATTTTTCTCCAGACAGGGATCTTTCCAAACCCCGTACTCTAAAGCAAGTGGCACCCAGAAGTTTTGCGGCCACAGTGCAAATGTTGCAGTTAAGCAGCAAATTTGGCCTACATGGTGTGGACATGTCCGAGTCAATACAATGGTTCACACACTCTAGAACCCTGGGAGGCTCTGCTCCGTAGCCAAGACCCCAACGTCCAGCAACACTCATCAGTCAAGCCCTTGATGCTGCCGTGTCTCAAGGGATTCCTGCAGACGGCTAGGGGCGTCGGGCAATGCCTGACGTGACTGACTGATTCTTTTAATAAAAATTGTTGTGTCTCTCTCGGCGAGCGTAAGTGGGAGCGCGGTATTACAGCGAGGCGAGGCAGGCGCGCGTCGCAGAACTTTTGGTACGGATGGATACTTTTGGTATGGATTTTTAGTAGAGATAGATGCTATGAGCGACGCCGACGCTTGGGCTAAGGTCGCCACCTCGTGGTGTGTTCAGACGTTGACAAAATTGCGACGGACGCGCAGCAACGACGCATTGCAGGATCTGATCGCGGAGGCCATAGTCATGATGCACTACTTCTATTTACCACTACGAGAAAGCGCCACAACCCCGCCGACCAAAAGCACTGTGAAAGGAAAGTGAGAAATATAAAAGGCCCGTTTGTAAAGACTCTGGAGTGTGTGGCCGTGGCGCGGTGCAATACAGAAAATAAAAATTACCGTGGCGCAGTGGATATCGTGCCCGGCATCAGTTGTTGCGAACCGAGAGGTCGCGGGTTCGATTCCCGTTGACAGAACTTCTTTCTTTAACATCTGATCGTGTACATTTTCTCAGCGTCATTTCCGTGACGCAAACACGTCACTGAAATATTGGTGGACTCCGGCATAAAACGCTTTCGTGTTAAAAAAAATTAAGGCAGCTTCGCCCTATTGGTGCCAGGCCTGACGGGACTGTGAACTGCGGAGTTGGGCAGGCTTTGTTTCTCTCTCTTGTTTTCTGTTTCCTTGCTCCTCTCTTGTTCATTTTTCCAGTTTTTTCTGTGTTTTTTCTCTTTATTTATATTTTTCATCCTATTTTTTCTTTTCTTTCTCTCACTGTCTATTTCTCGCTTGCTTCCTCTTTCAATTTTTATATGTGGCTTGTGTTGTCGTATTTCCCCAGCCATAATAGTAATGTTCGGACTGTAGGCGCTCGAAGAACAAGAGAAAGAAGACCCTCCTTACGCGAGCGCGCGCTCAGTATACAGCAGCTGGCTATGTTATATGTGGTTCTGCCGGCGTTTATACGCGTGTAATCATCAAGGCACTCAAGGAACAAGAGGAAGAAGACGCATTAAAATCATCATCATGGTGCTCGAAGAACAAGAGGAAGCAAACTTCTCTTTGGCGCGAAGCGCGCGCTCAGTATGTTACAGCTGGCTATGCTATATGTGGTTCTGCCTGAGTTACGCCAAGCGACAACGACAGCGTACGACAGCCTGCCACCCTAAAGTGCACCACACTTAAAAGTTCGAGTATTTATGTATGCTGAAGAAGGAACTCTGAAATGCATCGCAGACTTTCCGGTTCAAAACCTAATTTGTGCGAATAATGAGGGCAAGGACATCCACAAATCGTTCTGTTCAAAAAAGCTAGCGCCAAATACAGAAAGAAAAATGGGTGTGGTTAACTCTTGTAAAATATATTTATCGCTAGCGAAACGTGGGTTTGGCTTTGTTTCCCAAAGATTATAGACGCAGTGTGTCGTTAAAGTTAGGCTTCTTCTTCGGCTTGTAATTGTTCGTGTTGATTGACCACGGCGGGGGCTGCAGTAGCTTTGACCTCGGCACACGTCCGCGCTTGCTAAGCGTCTCCGTAACGTGCTACTTTGGCCTCTCTTGGCTGCGATGTTTTTGAACTGGCAACTTCGACTTTGCTTAATATTTCACTGCCTGCCTCATAGCTATGTGTAATGGATGAGTGGATTCAGCCTGTCGCTTCCGCTCAAGCGCATGCACGGACGATCCCAGCCCACGTGCCATACATTGCAGGACCAAGCGCTGGTGAAGCAGCTTTGAACATTCGCCTGGTCATGTGGTGCCGCAGCAGTGAGGCTCCGAGCCAGCGCCGCTATGGTGGCTAGCCACCATAGCGCAGCTGCGAGGCGTCTGGCCAGCGGACCACGTTGTGTGACGTCACGCCTGCCACGCTAGCGCTCCGGCGGCTCAAGGTCAATGAGACGCGACGAATGAACTTGGAACATATAGCGTCAGAGAGTTTACGCTCTAAGAATCAAATATATTGTTTTTCATTCACCGCATAAAGCTGTAGAGGAGCATTCCCGTTCTCTTGCACTAATCAAACCAACGCTAGAACGTGTAAAATTCATAAAATGCCCAGCCATCTTTTTTGACAAATATGTTAACAGAAAACTTCTTATCCACGGGGTCTGCAAGAAACTTAACATGACTTGCTTCCTCCTGTAAAAATGCCGCGACATTATCGACGAACAAACAATACGAATTCGTTATTGCAACGTATTTCAGAATCGCTGACCATGATGGTTTACGCAAGAAATTCCGCTTTGATATAACGCAAATAGACTCCGTCAAATAGCTTCAGCTGTATTCCATTGTACGAATACTACAACTGCGATTGCTGGAAACTTGTATACTTTTGTGTGTTTTAATTCCACACAATCGACGCTAAACTTTTGTTTCATACGTTTCAGGCAGCACAAGAGTTGCAAAAATACGCCTTTCCTATGCATAGCTGCAGAGGCAAAAATATTCATAATAACTACATAAACATTTAGCTTAAGAAACCAACTTTAAAAACCTGTTATCTGCGTTTTTCTGTTTATTGACTGGATACTTTATATGTAAACGAGAAAGGCGCTTAGAAGCATTTTAGTATTGTACGATACCATGAAACCAGTTATTTTTTGCAGGATAACTTTAGGTGCGGATAGAAAGTAACAAGAACAAGAACCGAAACTAAATGACCTACATTTCGTCGTATGCCATCTGGCGAAAGGCTTCCAGACTAAGCGAGAGAAAAAAAAAAAAAAGGACACCGCAGCCGGGATCGAACCAGCGAACTCGCGGTAGCGTTATCAGCGATTTTGATCTCTCGTCGTTCAACGCGCTCGGCTATCGCTTCAACGCGTTCCTGCGGACGAAAACCCAGTTTATATATCTACCACAGTGAATTCCGCGACCTTGTTATGAAAACTTCGGTTTTGGAACAACTTTTTCACCATTTGAAGAGTTGCTGCTGCAACCAGGTGATAGCTGAGTCAATGAAGTTGATAAATCCCCGGGAACTTACCAATCGATGCTACTGTTTCGTCGCAAATCGCATTTTTGTGGCCAGAAAACCCTCCTAAAATTTGACCGTTTCCATAGGCTCCCATACTTAAAACTTCGCCCGCAATTTGGAACGGGTTTTTGGACGTAAATAATGTTGCTGCTTCCATGACATGTCGGGATGGTTACGTAGGGCCTATTTCCTCGGGAATTTAGTGAAAGATGGCTTCTACCATTAGTTATTCGCGAAAAACGACGCTCTCCCATAGAAAACGCGCATGTTTCCAAGGGCGACCGCTAGAGGCCGAGGAAGATGTAGTACTTGAAAATTTCAATTGGAAGAAGGCCGAAGGAAAAATTCCTAAGCGCACTACTCCGGGCTTAGATGGGGTTCCCGTCAGCCTAATTAACGAACTAGGACAGAGCACTAAAGAAGCACTGCTGAAAGCCGTAGAAAAGTGCTTACAGGAGAGGGAAATACCAGACAGTTGGCGAAAAAGTAGAATGAACTTAATCTATAAAGGCAGGGGAGAAAAGGATAACATTCGCTCGTATAGACCGCTAACTATTACATCGGTGCTATACCGGTTGGCGATGCAGGCAGTAAAAATTAAAAATAGAAACGTGGGTAGAGCAAAATGATATTTTGGGAGAACTCCAGAATGGATTCCGAATCGACAGGCGGTTAGACGATAACCTGTTTGTTCTTACACAGTGTATAGAAATATTAAAAATAGAAAACAGGCCCTTATACGTAGCTTATCTAGACATCACCGGGGCATATGACAACGTTAATCAGGAAATTTTGTGGGATATATTGAAGGAAGTGGGCATAGGTGACGACTGTATACAGCTTTTGAGGGAGATATACCGAGAAAATACAGTTTGTGTAGAATGGGAAGGAATAAGCAGCAAGGACAGCGTTGACATTAGCAAGGGGCTGAGACAGGGATGTCCTTTGTCCCCGCTGTTATTCATGCTGTACATGGTGAGGATGGAAAAAGCGCTAGAAGGGAGCAACATTGGATTTAATCTGTCACACAAACAGGCAGGCGCGATGGTTGAGCAGAAGCTTCCAGGTCTATTTTATGCTGACGATATTGTCTTATTTGCGGACAGTCAAGATGATATACAGCGGCTGGCAGATATATGCGGAAGGGAGGGCGAGGCTCTAGGACTAGGTTTTAGTGCAACAAAATGTGGATTGATGGTATTCAATGATCACGAAGACCATGCGGTCTTAATACAGGGCCAAGAAATACCGAGGGTAAGCGAGTACAAGTACCTCGGAGTGTGGGTAAATGAGGGGGGATAGATATATGGAGGTACAAGAGAAAGCATCGGTAACAAAGGGAAAGAGGAGTGCTGCAATCATGAAGCACAGAGCGTTATGGGGATACAATAGGTACGAGGTGCTTCGAGGGCTGTGGAAGGGTGTGATGGTTCCGGGGCTTACATTTGGGAACTCAGTGGTGTGCATGAAGTCAGAGGTGCAATCTGGAATGGATGTAAACCAAAGGACTGTGGGACGCCTCGCGTTGGGCGCTCACGGGAAGACGACAAATGAGGCTGTAAAGGGTGATATGGGATGGACAGGTTTTGAAGTGAGGGAAGCTCAGAGCAAAATTAGATTTGAAGAGAGGCTGAGGAAAATGAAGGAGAGTAGATGGGCAGGGAAGGTTTTCAGGCATTTGTATAGAAAAAGCGTCGACACGCAGTGGAGAAAAAGAACTAGGAGGCTCACCAGTAAATATACGGCTAGCAGTGTGGGCGACATGGCAACAAGGAGCATTAAGCGAAAAGTCAGAGAGGCGGAGAGGACTTATTGGATGACAGCGATGGAAAAGAAGCCGGCTCTCAGTGACTACCGAAAGGGAAAAAAATGAAGTAAGGAGGGAGAGGTTTTATGATAATTCAAGGGGAAGCGCTTTACTGTTTGAAGGCAAGGTCGGGTTGCCTTAGAACGCGTAGCTATAAAGCGAGATTCTGTAACGAAGAAGAACAATGTACATGCTGTGGGGGGAACTAAGGAAACGATGGAACATGTACTGATTGAATGTGGCGATATCCACCCAGATATACGTGTGGACACGAGTCTACATGAAGCCTTGGGTTTTATGGGACAACAATGGAAAGCTGAACACGTCCGCGATAGAAATAAGTAAGAGACGGTTAGAGTATTGGTGGCAGAAAAGTAGAGATAAAGGACAAAAATGAAGAAGGGGGAAAATAAGGTCATTCTGCCTTAAGAAGCAGAGAGATGGACCGTGAACTTATATTTTTCTTTGCTGTAATAACATAGATTTAATCAATGTAGATAAGGCATTAGGCCACCATAAAAAGAAAGTTTTTTTTCGAGCCTGGTGGCAGACATGTCACCGCCCCGTTATAAAGGGGACGCTCATAGCATCCATCCATCCATCCATCCATCCTAATTCCTGGACATGAAAAGTTCACTTGACACCAGTGCCCGTTTATTTCTCAGAAAGCAAGAAGGTTCTTTCCGAACTGCGCCACAAATTGTGCAAGAACGCTTGATTTGACGAAAATACAAAGTCTTCACTCTTATATCAAATGGATCCGTCTCTCCGATTTACACCTAATCAAAAGATTGATAGACCATTTGACACACTACTGCACCGTCTACGATTAGGTGTTGCATACACACCTCACTTCTTATGCCGCATAAAAACAAGAACGTCCCCGCACTGCGACCACTGTGATCATGTCGATGCGTCAGAGGAGCATATCATTATTGAATGTCCGCGAATTGACGAACAACGCGCTCAACTGAGTGATCGATTGAACCGCCTCGACAGAGGACCATTTACGATTGGAAAAGTACTTGGACCATGGCCACATCCCGATAATCAAAGGCGCGCAGTGAGCGCCCTCCGTGATTTTTTAATGGACACAAATTTAATTAACTGTCTTTAGTTTTTATTATACCTTGCCACTATTTGTTCGGACTCTATCCGCGATGTGATCACGATATATGAACTGGACTACGCCCATATATACTGTGCTCATTCATTCGTTATAAGCCCTATAGTGTATATATGTACCAAGTGACTCTGATTATTTTTTTTCTTCTTTTATTCTTAATTTTTCGTATTTTTATGTTTATCTTGTACATTACTGTCATGATGTTGGGATAGCCTGCTCCAACGTAGCCTACCTTCCCATATTTTGTCAGATATATATAAAAAAAAGTTTATTGAACTCTGCCGTAGGGATCGGCCAGTAGCTTGACCAACGACTCAAATCAACGGATCTTGCGGGCGAACGAGAAGCGCCATCGAGCAATGCGTGGTATACAGACAGACCTGCGATGTCGGAGGAGATGATGACCCACTATAACGTTCGTTGTTCTTCACTCTATTATTATTATTATTATTATTATTATTATTATTATTATTATTATTATTATTATTATTATTATTATTATATAAACGACAAACAGTGAGTAGTTGTCGTATAAAGGGCGTCACTAACGTAAACGAGGCATGTTACTATTGATATTACACCAAGCGCACGTTTTCGAACAGCGCGTGATTTCATTGTTGGTTAAGTATTGTTAGCGAAAATAAACGTCTTCCGGGGGCCAGAATTTGAGATAGATGCAAATAAATAGACAATATGAATGTTCGGCTCGAGAGGAAATCTAATCCAAGACTTCGCACGGAAAACAGGTGTTGTACACTGTTTCGATAAAAAAGCACTATAATAATGTCTTGTAGTTCGAGGATCCCCCCTTCACACATGTAATATTGCTTGGCAGAAGTGTAGAATCGCACCAGCGTCGTACATTTGAATTGCACAGTGAGTGGCTGCTGTGACAACCGACCGATTCCCAAGTGCACAGGAATAAGTAATCAAACCGGCAGACGGCTGGAGGCGACGGGCCATGCCTGACGTTACTGACTGACTTTTTAAACAAAGTTTTCTCTCTCTCTCTCTTTCTTATTATCAGCAACACCATCAACAAAGAGTGCAGCTACGCATTTGCGCTTGTAGCCTTCCGGATCGAAGAAAAAATAATTATGTCCTAGCGAGCATTTTGCATGCTGTACTTACAAAAGGCACTGTAGGACAGTTTGAAACAATATATATGTTACGAGCGCAGACGTACCTTTCCCTGCGGCAGGGTGGATGTGTCCGCCGAGAAATTAAGCGAGGCTAGCGACTGTGAAGGTGAACGAAGCTCGATTGCGCTAACGCGTTCTCCTCTTAAATTCTTTAATTGGTTTATGCGCGCTTCGAAAATTTCCTTACAGGTTATACGCGGAGGATAAAACGTTATGTCAGTGCACGGATATATGAATGTTGCTCAATGCCTTGAATAATAAATAGCGCAGGAACTAACGAATTATGTTGAGCGATAACGGTGGTTTAGCGAAATTAGGTTCAGTAGCCTTGTGTCATCTCTAAAGGGAATCGAGTGCCCGAGCCTCCGTGTCCCGAGCTTATCAGGGGACGCCCTTGTACTTTGCAAAAGAATAACTCTTGTGTGTATATAATGTACATAGTCTCTGTGAGCGTCTTATGCTGTGAGCTCACGCGCTAGCTGGGTAAGGGGCTGGGTAAGGCGGTGTGGCCTCTCCCCCCTTACACTCTCTCAGCAATCATGTGATGACGTCGGGGAACGAGATTCTGCAGACGCATGCTGAACCAACGCGTTGTATCCTAGTCAGAACGCGCTGGCACGCGCTACCACGTTCGGGTCTGCGTTCGGGTCTACGTTAACAACAACATAAGAGCATAAACACAACACAAACTATAACACTCAATACGCAACATGAACGGAAACAGCTAGTCGAACCGATGCAAACGCGGTGTGCTTCGCATCGCCTCATGCTCCCCTTTGGCGGGAGATGGTGTCATTTTTTTTCGCGTACTTTTCGAATAATTACCGCCAAAGGCAAACCGTTGCAGTACCAACACGTGTAAAAAGCGTAGTGTTTTTTTTTTAGGGGCGAAGCTCCTAAAGCCGCGGGTCTGTACATCCCTGTCTCTTGGTACGTGACCGCCTAGTTCTATGACAGACAGACAGACAGACAGACAGACAGACAGACAGACAGACAGACAGACAGACAGACAGACAGACAGACAGACAGACAGACAGGCGGACGGACGGACGGACGGACGGACGGACGGACGGACGCACGCTTCGCCCCACTCATCATCATTCACTCCGTGGATATGCTGTAATTTTTTTATGTTCCTCATACAGTCATGTCACGTCATATCACATTTGGTATATAGCCAGGAAACGAAACTGCTGCGAGCACGCCATGAGCGTGGCATGTAAGTCATGCCGCACATGACATCCGTGCCATAATTTGCATGTAAGGATCTGTTATTTGTGTTCGTCATACAGTCATGTCACGCCATATCAAATTTGGTATATATCCAGTAAACGAAACGGCTGCGAGCGTGCCATGAGCGTGGAACGTAAGTCATGTCATACATGACATACATGTTATGATTTTTATGTTAATACTTGTCATCTATATTTGTCACGCAGTAACATTGCATAATACCAATTTCAGTATATATCCAGTGAATGAAACGGCCGCACGCGCACCATGAGTGTGGCATGTAAATCATGTCATAAATGGCATACATGTCATAATTGTTAAAAATTGAAGGACACTTTGTACATTCCAAAGTGTGTACGGCGAAAGCGTGTGGCCATTCGACTGACTATCGCATGTCTTTTTTTCTTTTACACTCTCAGTGGGATAACACACAAACCTAATGTGTGCGTGTTTTCTTGTTTATTTTTTTACGGCGAGTCGCACCGAGACGCGAGACTAATCTTCCTCCGTTCGCATGCGTTCGTATTTTCTGGCGCTTTGCGCATCGTGCAAACGCCATCCGCGTTCCAGCGCTTAAATTGACGGGCCCTTTGTAAATTCCAAAGTGTGTTCCGCGAACGCCTGTTTCCATTGAGAAGGCGTCGGTCAGAATGATTCCAAACGCTTGGCACAGTGAAGCTACGCAAGCAAAGCACGAGCGCTGTAGAGTCCGACGCGACCGGCGTCCGTTTGCGCACCCCGGCGGCCACCTGGCTCCGTGCCAGGGCTCGGACGGACGGACGGACGGACACCGGACGGACGGACCCCGGACGGACACCGGATAGACGGACACCGAACGGACGGACCCCGGACGGACACCGGACATACGGACGGACGGACGAACACCGGACGGACGGACCCCGGACATACGGACGGACGGACACGGGACGACACCGGACGGACGGACCCCGGACGGACACTGGACCGACGGACGCCGGACGGACGGACCCCGGACGGACGGACCCCGGACGGACCCCGGACGACACCGGACGGACGGACCCCGGACGGGCGCCGGACCGACGGACGCCGGACGGACGGACCCCGGACGGACACCGGACGACACCGGACGGACACCGGACGGCAACGGACGACACCGGACGGACGGACCCCGGACGGACGCCGGACGGAAGGACGGACACCGGACGGACGGACCCCGGACGGACCCCGGACGGACACCGGACGACACCGGACGGACGGACCCCGGACGGACACCGGATGGACACCGGACGGACGTGAGCATGAGACATTAAAGGCTTTCGCCTTAATACCTGCTATTTATGTTCGTCATACACTCTTTACAAGCCTCAATATTTTCGGTATACCTTAAACTAAGAAACGGCCGCGAGAGCGCTAATAATGTGGCATGTAGATCATACCGTTCATAACATAAGTGTCATGAGTTTCATGTTATGACCTGTCATTTATATTCTTCATGCAGTCATGTCATGCCACAGCAACTTCGGAATTTCATACCTTCAAATCTGTATGCCATCTCGGACACTTTTCGTATGACATCACTCAACACATAGATAGCATATAAGTCATTGATTGTAATTAACCCGAACTCCTAATTAATGAGAACAATAAACAGTACAAACCAATGATATGAAATTGTTATCTACCACCTTATCGTAACTGTTCACATTGAAACACTATATGTACTGTACTACATATGTGCTTCTACACTGAGAGCTTCCTCCATAACTCTAAATTAAATGGTTAGATTAGTGATAAATATTTATTACGGTTATGAAATTCCTGATGCTTCATCCACATAATGTACGTCACATCTGCAGACTTTTGCTGAGTTTTTACCATGATCAACGTCCACTTTCTCATCGATTTACCGACAGGTGATTATTTTGCCCCTGTAATGCTGCTTTCCTGCACTATCGATTTGGAAAAGCTCTTCAGGAAAAAATCCACCCAGCGTAATCCCACGAAATTGCAAACACAAAGACAGGTTGTCCTACCGTACATGCCACTAGAGTGCAATTAGCGATTACGTTATCGTTGCGCTACAATTAGCTTTTCAAAAATCACCCCATACATTTTCAATGGATGCACAAAAGTGTCTCGGGAAAAAATCCAGCCGGCCGATTAAAACTGATCGCGTTGTACCACATAAGGAGGTTGTCAGCATTAAGTGCCTGAAGTGCAATTAGCGAAAAATCAGGCATTGCTCAGTAATCATTTTTTGGAGAACGCTCCCCCATAGAGTTACGCCCAGCGCTTCCCCTTGGGGTCGGCTTTGCCGCACTAGTCGATGTCCCAGATTGCTGGACATGATACACATGATAACAAGC
>JALIZH010012289.1:0-14693 GCA_030522465.1 Rhipicephalus appendiculatus
GCAGTGCCGCAAGAGTTAGGTGCCGGAACGTTCGAGCTTCAAGAAAGCGACAACTTACCCAGAGAATTCGGGACATCGCTTTTAGTTCGTTTTTCACACCACGTGGCGTACAGACCTTCAACTTTCAAAACTGGCGCCGTGACACGGGCGCGCGGCAGACAAAACAGTAATACATACATAAAAAAATATCAACTATCGCCACCGAGAGCGAACCGTGATCGCTGACTGATGAGAGCTAGGCGTACGGCAGGCGGTCGGCTGGATGCTCGAAAGTGAATCAGCAGTTCTTTTTCAACGAATGCGTGTACACAACTCACTTGGCTGTGCTTGAAAAACACTGAATATCAAGGGCGTGCGGCCCTTCCTCTCGTCCTTTTCAATATATTTCGTCCGATTTGCGGTCGTCGGCCCCCGCCGGTATCTTGGAGAAAGTAAGGACGTCCTTTCGTCGCTGCCGTTTCTTCATCTAAAAACGCTAATTTCAGGAATACCAGCTTACGAGATGGCGATAGGTTGCGACAATATGCAGAAACAGACGTGACGTCCCTGATATCTGTTGGCGTCACTTTACAAATGAATTATTTTGCGCAATAGCGTGAAGGCAACAGGCCGTGTGATATTCACTGCCAGTGACAATATTTTTTAGAGCTCGAGGAGGAGCAGAAATAAAGACCGAAATTGATGACAAGCGCGAGATTGCTCAAATACCTTCTGGAATTAAGAACTTTGAATAAGACGGTTTTAATTTAAACAACGCTTTCTACGTTTCTAGCGCACATAATAAAATAAGACCGAAATAATATTTCCATTATGTACATGGTATACAGCTCGTCTTCGCCTCTTGGCTAACTGTTCGTGAAAGCGTAATAAAACGAAATATATTCATATATACGACCATCCGCCGCGGTGTTGTGGCGGTTACGGTGCTCAGGTTCCGACCTGAAAGTTGCGTGTTCGATCCCAGCGGCGGCGGTCGCACTTTGTTTGATGGAGGAAATGCTATATGTGCGATGACAGTGCACGCTAAAGAACACTAGATGATCGTAATTTCCGGAGTCCTCCACAATGGCGTCCCTCATAATCATATCGTGGTTTGTGATGTAAAACCCCCGATAATATTTGAATGTACACGACCGTAAAACCCGCCTGTTTGTTGCACTGTCTATGCGGTCTGCACAACAGCAGCAGGTCTTGGTTTGAGACCCGGCTATTTCGGCCAGTTTCATTTAGAACCAGGAACGCGTACAAGCAAGATTGAAGTTAGCGCTCGTCTGGTTTTCCTTGCTGCTATAGAGTCATTGTTTCTTTACGCGTACTTCGTTTTTTACATAGTAATGTTTCTTAAAAGGTCTCGCTAGGACCCAATTATTACTTTTTATGACGCGCTTATCGGTGAGTCTTTAAAGCAGAGGGTCTCAAACTCGCTTCCATCAGCAGGCCGCATTCAAGCAATTCAGTCCCGCAAGGGCCGGGCAGGGAAGATGGTACAGCGGGGGCAAATTGTCAGCAAGCGTTGCCATTTTGAAAAAAAAAAAAAAAAAAAGAAAACGTTTCAATATCTCATATACAGGTCGTTTCTGAACATGTATACCGATCTCAAAATGACTAAAATCTATATATACCCCATAAAATGTACTGCCGGGGATGACCGTCGCTTTGTAGCTCAGTTGGTAGAGCATCGGATGCGTTATCGAAGGTCGCAGGTTCGGTCCCTGCCAGCGGCAAGTTATGTTCCCATCACTACTTCATATTTACATTAAAATTACTACTATTAGCATCTTCTGTACTTTCCATGGCATCAATGTCTGTAAGGTTCTGATTAATATTGTGTCTAACAAAGCAAATCGAGCTGTAAATTTCCACTTCTTTCCTGAGTTTCGGTATGCTAATTTTAAGTTGTTTGGATGAAGACAAATTGCAGAAATTAGGGTCTCATGAGCTCTTCTTACAATATTCCTATTATGATTTGAAAGCATAACCTGGTGTTATGTGCATGGATTGTAAATTTAGCCTTGTTATCACTGCTTGCGATCTTGTCAATGAACATTATAAACAGAAAATTCAGAGCCATTCTACTCTGTGAAGTTGTGCGACCAACGTAGCCGTGTGGTACGGCATGGCGATATCGCTGCACGGGATGCCATCACCATCACGGACAAGAAGCATCGCGCCATCGTTTTAAGTCCCCTCCTTCCCTTATGCCGAAGAAAGACTCGCCGAAACCTCGCTTTGTCCCCGGCGAAACGATCGGCAGCGTTGTCGCCGTCGTCGATTGCACTCGGAGTCTCAGGCGCGTTCTTTCTCGCTACTGTCGGCGTCTTTCCTCGTAAGCTCCTTGTTCCTCGGGCGTACCACTGCCGCTAAATGAAGGTGACAATGTCCGGATTGAGAATGACCCTCGCAGACGCACGTGTGATTCACTGCAACAGTAGAGGTACGCGACAAACACACGTCCAGTTGCATGGCAGGCCTACGGGGCACCTGGCCCCTCTCTCGTCAGCGCCCTTCGCACCTCACCCAGCACTCTCCTTGTACTCAGATTCAATTTTGTCGAAGAGACTTTTTTGTACACACCCTCTAAACGCACACGCACTATTTGGCCAGAAGCCAGCGTATAACAGCTCCACCAAAAATCCCAATATGCTTGCCCGGTGCGCACCACATTTAACCTGCTTTAAGTCTGGGCATTCCATCGGCAAACATTATAGTCCGAGTTCGGCGTTGTAAATTAAAAGAGAACGAAGCTTGTACTATGCCTCTAATTTGTCCAGTTCTCATATTTTAAAGAAAACTTGTGGTTTACAAGGCATGAGTACTTGTGAGGAAGCCCTAAGAATAAGACGACTGCTTTTTTTTTTTTTTTTTTTTTTTACTGTAAAAGTTATCTAATTTAAGGCCTAGATGGGGGAAGAGGAGCAAGTTCATTCGAGTCATTTTAATGGAAACCACATTGAGCGCGCTGTATAAGAATATGGATGACTACGAATATACACACTAGGTGTCGTTTTTTGCCCTCCTACTTTTGACAGCGGGGGAAAGGGAAAAAGTGGGCAAATGTCTCCTTGCTGCTCCCTCTCCACATTGTCCTTCTAAGTAAATAACCCCCATACACATCAGACGTAAAGTTAAAATTTTATTTTGATATATGTGGGCGATTATAACACTGACCTACCCCGCTTCGCTTCCGCATCGGTCGCTAGCTGCTTATGATTGGTCGAATTTTTGTGGGTCATGCCCACAGCACCTGCTCCTAACGCGAAGCAACAAATGCAGCGAAAATGACCCATCGTGTAATAGCGACTTATGCATGACTACGTATAACGTTAGCGAATAAATTAATTTCAATACTGCAAATTTTTTGTCCATCGGTATTTCGCAATTGTTAAAAATTTGTAATGTGCTCTAAGATCGCCTGCTTCTCACGCGACATCCCAAATCTGCGAAAACTCGCCGCTGATAGCCGAACGGTGTCTAATTCTGAGCAGTATTCATGATGGCAGCGTGCCGTCAATTACCAGCGGCTACTGACGAGATGGATTGATATGCGTATAATAAATACATTCAGTTGTAGTGTAATTATGTACCATTCGTCCACGTGGACAACTCTCTGTGAATGCTTCTTTGCCGAGAATGAGGGAGAGAGGGAAATAAACATTATTCGGAACAGGTGACAACCTTCGCAGGTGGGGGCAGTTTTCTTAGGTCAGAATACTGTGGACCATGACCATCTGCCAGGAGCGTTCGAGTAGCGGGGCAAGCTTGGAGGCTGGGCTTCCCACAGTGTTCGAGTCGACTTCTTTCTTCGTCACCCTGTTGCAAGCTGCCACGATCGCCGCAAGCTACCATATGATAAGCAAGGCGAAGCATGCTAATAGGCGACAAAAGCAAGAACCTAGTTTAGCTATCCATGCTGTTTAACAAAAACACTCAATACTTCTACAGACTCATCGACTCCCTGGAATATAGAACAGGGGCGATGCTATTCAATTTGAATACCATCGCCGCAAACGAAGTACAGCAAGATCATTTGATCAGTCCATAAAATGTTTATAGGCTCCCTCCCATATTTTCGTCGCCAGTATTGTAAACGTCAAGTCAGGTACAACATGATGAAATTGTGACAGAATGCTCAAACGTCACGAAACCCTGTTTAGCGCTAACCTCCTTTGAAATGCTGTAGTGCAAGGCGCGAAAGCGTAGCGTATACGGAGTTCGCAGCAGAGCGAGCCTACAGTGCGTCTTCGGAAGACAGGGACGACAATCTTCGCAGCACAAATGTAGGATATGTGTAGCATAAAATTTCATGATATATTTACGTGATTGCTGTGTTGAAGGAAAACACTGGGTATCGCACCCTTAGTACATACGCTCATGTATAATGCCCTGCCAATATGAGATTAGAAAACGTATCGGCCACTTGACAGAGCTGTTTTGTACTTAGCTAATCCATTATTGCTTTATTAACCATAAAAGTGTTACACGTATATTTCTCTATGAAAAAATCCGTTTGATACTGGTGTCCCTAGCATATTATTGAATGAATTATAACGTTACGGCTTTCGTGGGACGTGTGTCCATTTCTTCAAAAGTTACCCATTACGGGAACAGACAGTGGAAATAGCCTATACCCAGACTGAGTTTTACGAAATAACTGCAGCTGTACCCCAAGGCTCATGGACCAACATCCTTCCCATTAAATACTACCCACTTTTTCCGTTCAGTGAAGAAAAAATAAACATGGCTGATCCCTCCATCATAGGATTCGGTATAACAGGAAAGTAAAACGTGTCCTTCCAGAAGTAGTTGAATGCTTACTGTACATTGATTTAAGAGAGCTTGCACAATGTGTAGTGCTCTTTGGCAGCAATATCACCGTTTAACGTGGATGCATCCGCGTTGACGCTTGGTGGTACATCTTTATCCCTTCGACTAACGCCCATGATCAATGTTTAAACAAACCCTTGTGGTAGCTGTAGTAGCTAACGGTGAGAGTGTAAACAGAAAAGCCCAAAGAACGTCGCTGAATGAACGCAGGATAAGGTCGAAATGCCGCTGCACGTTAAAGAGTTATTGAACGCCACGGCTGGACTAAAGGCAAACGTAACGCACGTCGTGTGTCTCCGGTAGCCCGGCCACGATTTTTTCTCCAGACAGGGATCTTTCCAAACCCCGCACTCTAAAGCAAGTGGCACCCAGAAATTTTGCGGCCACTGTGCAAATGTTGCAGTTAAGCAGCAAATTTGGCCTACATGGTGTGGACATGTCCGAGTCAATACAATGGTTCACACACTCTAGAACCCTGGGAGGCTCTGCTCCGTAGCCAAGACCCCAACGTCCAGCAACACTCATCAGTCAAGCCCTTGATGCTGCCGTGTCTCAAGGGATTCCTGCAGACGGCTAGGGGCGTCGGGCAATGCCTGACGTGACTGACTGATTCTTTTAATAAAAATTGTTGTGTCTCTCTCGGCGAGCGTAAGTGGGAGCGCGGTATTACAGCGAGGCGAGGCAGGCGCGCGTCGCAGAACTTTTGGTACGGATGGATACTTTTGGTATGGATTTTTAGTAGAGATAGATGCTATGAGCGACGCCGACGCTTGGGCTAAGGTCGCCACCTCGTGGTGTGTTCAGATGTTGACAAAATTGCGACGGACGCGCAGCAACGACGCATTGCAGGATCTGATCGCGGAGGCCATAGTCATGATGCACTACTTCTATTTACCACTACGAGAAAGCGCCACAACCCCGCTGACCAAAAGCACTGTGAAAGGAAAGTGAGAAATATAAAAGGCCCGTTTGTAAAGACTCTGGAGTGTGTGACCGTGGCGCGGTGCAATACAGAAAATAAAAATTACCGTGGCGCAGTGGATATCGTGCCCGGCATCAGTTGTTGCGAACCGAGAGGTCGCGGGTTCGATTCCCGTTGACAGAACTTCTTTCTTTAACATCTGATCGTGTACATTTTCTCAGCGTCATTTCCGTGACGCAAACACGTCACTGAAATATTGGTGGACTCCGGCATAAAACGCTTTCGTGTTAAAAAAAATTAAGGCAGCTTCGCCCTATTGGTGCCAGGCCTGAAGGGAGTGTGAACTGCGGAGTTGGGCAGGCTTCTTTGTTTCTCTCGTTTTCTGTTTCCTTGCTCCTCTCTTGTTCATTTTTTCCAGTTTTTTCTGTGTTTTTTTCTCTTTATTTATATTTTTCATCCTATTTTTTCTTTTCTTTCTCTCACTGTCTATTTCTCGCTTGCTTCCTCTTTCAATTTTTATATGTGGCTTGTGTTGTCGTATTTCCCCAGCCATAATAGTAATGTTCGGACTTTAGGCGCTCGAAGAACAAGAGAAAGAAGACCCTCCTTACGCGAGCGCGCGCTCAGTATACGGCAGCTGGCTATGTTATATGTGGTTCTGCCGGCGTTTATACGCGTGTAATCATCAAGGCACTCAAGGAACAAGAGGAAGAAGACGCGTTAAAATCATCATCATGGCGCTCGAAGAACAAGAAGAAGCAAACTTCTCTTTGGCGCGAAGCGCGCGCTCAGTATGTTACAGCTGGCTATGCTATATGTGGTTCTGCCTGAGTTACGCCAAGCGACAACGAAAGCATACGACAGCCTGCCACCCTAAAGTGCACCACACTTAAAAGTTCGAGTATTTATGTATGCTGAAGAAGGAACTCTGAAATGCATCGCAGACTTTCCGGTTCAAAACCCTAATTTGTGCGAATAATGAGAGCAAGGACATCCACAAATCGTTCTGTTCAAAAAAGCTAGCGCCAAATACAGAAAGAAAAATGGGTGTGGTTAACTCTTGTAAAATATATTTATCGCGAGCGAAACGTGGGTTTGGCTTTGTTTCCCAAAGATTATAGACGCAGTGTGTCGTTAAAGTTAGGCTTCTTCTTCGGCTTGTAATTGTTCGTGTTGATTGACCACGGCGGGGGCTGCAGTAGCTTTGACCTCGGCACACGTCCGCGCTTGCAAAGCGTCTCCGTAACGTGCTACTTTGGCCTCTCTTGGCTGCGATGTTTTTCAACTGGCAACTTCGACTTTGCTTAATATTTCACAGCCTGCCTCATAGCTATGTGTAATGGATGAGTGGATTCAGCCTGTCGCTTCCGCTCAAGCGCATGCACGGACGATCCCAGCCCACGTGCCATACATTGCAGGACCAAGCGCTGGTGAAGCAGCTTTGAACATTCGCCTGGTCATGTGGTGCCGCAGCAGTGAGGCTCCGAGCCAGCGCCGCTATGGTGGCTATGGTGGCTAGCCACCATAGCGCAGCTGCGAGGCGTCTGGCCAGCGGACCACGTTGTGTGACGTCACGCCTGCCACGCTAGCGCTCCGGCGGCTCAAGGTCAATGAGACGCGACGAATGAACTTGGAACATATAGCGTCAGAGAGTTTACGCTCTAAATATCAAATATATTGTTTTTAGTTCACCGCATAAAGCTGTAGAGGAGAATTCCCGTTCTCTGCACTAATCAAACCAGCGCTAGAACGTGTAAAGTTCATAAAATGCCCAGCCATCTTCTTTAACAAATATGTTAACAGAAAACTTCTTATCCACGGGGTCTGCAAGAAACTTAACATGACTTGCTTCCTCCTGTAAAAATGTCGCGACATTATCGACGAACAAACAATACGAATTCGTTATTGCAACGTATTTCAGAATCGCTGACCATGATGGTTTACGCAAGAACTTCCGCTTTGATATAACGCAAGTGGACTCCGTCAAATAGCTTCAGCTGTATTCCATTGTACGAATACTACAACTGCGATTGCTGGAAACTTGTATACTTTTGTGTCTTTTAATTCCACACAATCGACGCTAAACTTTTGTTTCATACGTTTCAGGCAGCACAAGAGTCGCAAAAATACACCTTTCCTATGCATAGCTGCAGAGGCAAAAATATTCATATTATCTCCTTAAACATTTCGCTTAAGAAACCAACTTTAAAAAACCTGTGATCTGCGTTTTTCTGTTTATTGACTGGATACTATATATCTAAACGAGAAAGGCGCTTAGAAGCATTTTAGTATTGTACGATACCATGAAACCAGTTATTTTTGCAGGATAACTTTGGTGCGGATAGAAAGTAACAAAAACAAGAACCGGAACTAAATGACCTACATTTCGTCGTATGCCATCTGGCGGAAGGCTTCCAGACTAAGCGAGAAAAAAAAAAAGGACACCGCAGCCGGGATCGAACCAGCGATCTCGCGGTTGCGTTATCAGCGATTTTGATCTCTCGTCGTTCAACGCGCTCGGCTATCGCTTCAACGCGTTTCTGCGGACGAAAACCCAGTTTATATATCTACCACAATGAATTCCGCGACCTTGTTATGAAAACTGCGGTTTTGGAACAACTTTTTCGCCATTTGAAGAGTTGCTGCTGCAACAAGGTGATAGCTGAGTCATTGAAGTTGATAAATCCCCGGGAACTTACCAATCGATGCTACTGTTTCGTCGCAAATCGCATTTTTGTGGCCAGAAAACCCTCCTAAATTTGACCGTTTCCATAGGCTCCCATACTTAAAACTTCGCCCGCAATTTGGAACGGGTTTTTGGTCGTAAATAATGTTGCTGCTTCCATGACATGTCGGGATGGTTACGTAGGGCCTATTTCCTCGGGAATTTAGTGAAAGATGGCTTCTACCATTAGTTATTCGCGAAAAACGACGCTCTCCCATAGAAAACGCGCATGTTTCCAAGGGCGACCGCTAGAGGCGCTGTTCGGCGATGTCCCTAATTCCTGGACATGAGGCGCTGCTGAAATTTCTGTGGTCAACCGGCCTCGCTAAACGACTGTGACACTCCTGTGCTTGAGTGTGTGTGCGTGTTTTTTTTCTAAATGCGAAGCATTTCTTAGCGAACTTCGGCGAGTTTGAGCGTATCTATCTATCTATCTATCTATCTATCTATCTATCTATCTATCTATCTATCTATCTATCTATCTATCTATCTATCTATCTATCTATCTATCTATCTATCTATCTATCTATCTATCTATCTATCTATCTATCTATCTATCTAGCCGCCTACGACTTTGTGCTCTCCTGGCCGTATCGTTAATGGGATTTATACCAAATTTGGTATGGCATAACATGACCGTATGACGAACATAAATGGCTGGTCATATCATGAAAATCATGACTGACTTGTCATGAAAAGTATGATTTACATGCCACGCTCATGGCGCGCTCGCGGCCGTTTCGTTAGCTTGATATACACCAAATTTGGGATTGAGTGACGTGACTGTATGACGAACATAAATGACATGTGGTAATATGGAAATCATGACTTGTCATGTGCGACATTACTTGCATGCCACGCTCATGGCGTGCTCGCGTCCGTTTCGTTAGCTTGATATACACCAAATTTGGTATTGAGTGACATGACTGTATGACGAACATAAATGACAACCGGTAATATGGAAATCATGACTTGTCATGTGCGACATGACTTGCATGCCACGCTCATGGCGTGCTCACGGCCGTTTCGTTAGCTTGAGGTACACCAAATTTGGTATTGAGTGACATGACTGTATGACGAACATAAATGACAAGTGGTAATATGGAAATCATGACATGTCATGAGCGACATGACTTGCATCCCACGCTCATGGCGCGCTCGCGGCCGTTTCGTTAGCTTGATATACACCATATTTGGTATTGAGTGACATGACTGTATAATGAACATAAGTGGCAGGTGGTAACATGAAAATCTTGGCATGCATGTCATCTACAACGCCATTTACATGCCACGCTCATGGTGCGCTTGCGTCCAGTTCGCTAGCTGGATATACACCAAAATTGGTATTGCGCGACGTGACTGTATGACGAACATAAATGATAGGTCCTAACATGTAAAACATGACATGCAAATTATGTAAAGCATGATCTGCTCCTTCCTGGCTCCTTCGCATTACATCGATTCCCACAGTGCGTGGGATCTGCCTGTTTTTTTTAATGTGAAGCATTTCTTAGCGAACTTAGGCGACTTTGAGCGTATCTATCTATCTATCTATCTATCTATCTATCTATCTATCTATCTATCTATCTATCTATCTATCTATCTATCTATCTATCTATCTATCTATCTATCTATCTATCTATCTATCTATCTATCTATCTATCTATCTATCTATCTATCTATCTATCTATCTATCTATCTATCTATCTATCTAGCCGCCTACGACTTTGTGCTCTCCTGGCCGTATCGTTGATGGGATTTATACCAAATTTGGTATGGCATAACATGACTGTATGACGAACATAACTAGGCCGGTCATATCACGAAAATCATGACTAACTTGTCATGAAAAGTATGATTTACATGCCACGCTCATGGCGAGCTCGCGGCCGTTTCGTTAGCTTGATGTACACCAAATTTGGGATTGAGTGACGTGACTGTATGGCGAACATAAATGACAGGCGGTAATATGCAAATAATGACGTGCATGTCATGAGCAACATGATTTACATGCCACACTCATGGCGCGCTCGCAGCCGTTTCGTTAGCTTGATATACACCAAATTTGGGATTGAGTGACGTGACTGTATGACGAACATAAATGACAAGTGGTAGGAAATCATGACTTGTCATGTGCGACGTGACTTGCATGCCACGCTCATGGCGCGCTCGCGGCCGTTTCGTTAGCGAGATACACCAAATTTGGTATTGAGTGACATGACTGTATGACGAACATAAATGACAAGTTGTAATATAGAAATCATGACTTCATGAGCGACATGACTTGCATTCCACGCTCATGGCGCGCTCGCGCCGTTTCGTTAGCTTGATATACACCAAATTTGGTATTGAGGGACGTGACTGTATGACGAACATAAATGACAAGTGGTAATATGGAAATCATGACTTGTCATGACCAACATGATTTACATGCCACGCTCATGGCGTGCTCGCGGCCGTTTCGTTAGCTTGATATACACCAAATTTGGGATTGAGTGACGTGACTGTATGACGAACATAAATGACAAGTGGTAATATGGAAATTATGACTTGTCATGTGCGACATGACTTGCATGCCACGCTCATGGCGCGCTCGCGGCCGTTTCGTTAGCTTGATGTACACCAAATTTGGTATTGAGTGACATCACTGTATGACGAACATAAATGACAAGTGGCAATATGGAAATCATGACATGCATGTCATCTACAACGCCATTTACATGCTACGCTCATGGTGCGCTTGCGTCCAGTTCGCTAGCTTGATATACACCAAAAATTGGTATTGCGCGACGCGACTGTATGAGGAACATAAATGACAGGTCGTCCTAACATGTAAAACATGACATGCAAATTATGTAAAGCATGATTTGCTCCTTCCTGGCTGCTTCGCATTACATCGATTCCCACAGTGCGTGGGATCTGCCGGCTTTTTTTCTTTATAGTTTTTTACCCTTTCTCATTTTGTTTCCTTCCTTACCTTCGTATCCCCCCTGATGGGTGCAACTAGCAGACGACCACAGTGACGTCACTGTTCATGACAACGATTTCAGAGGTTTTCGTTCTTCGGCATTTGATTGACGTAGGTGCGGCGCACTTGACATAGTCGCAAGTGGCAGCCCGCACAGCCCATCTAAAAAAGTCGGTCGATAGTTTCATATCACGACGCTCACTCATTCTGGACGTCCCAGAAGACTATGGCAGTTTCGCTCTTCCGCGTTTCGGTTTTGGTCTTGCTCGTGAGTGTGGTCGTCGTGAGGAATGTCGTTACTCTATAATTAATTAGAGCCAGCATAACAGAGAGCTGAGCTAGTTGGTAGGTATTTATGTTTAAGGGTGTGCAAACATGGGCCCAAGAGAGAAGTCGAGACACCACGAAACGCTGACTAGCAACTGGAAGGCACACAACGGCGGTAAAGAAGGTAGGCACGCAAACTTACCTGCGCATGTCCATGCAATAGGCGAACCTATCAATTCGGCACGCGTGGTGGTCTACGTGAGAGATAACTATATATATTCAGACACTTGATTTCTTCTTCATGCAGGTTAATCGATGGTTGGCTCCCGCATGCGCTACCACTATTATCAGTATGCCAGGCCTCAACCATTAAACGCGTTCATTCATTACTGTGCCGGTACAAAATCGCACATTCATCGAATATTGGCGTGCACTTACACTCTCGACAATGTAAAGATAGATTAGATGGTGATCCACCGGTTAGTGATCTCTTATGTTTCCATTAATCTCTGGTTAACAGAGCGACCCCTTTGCCCTTCGTAGAAGCGGCCGCAGCTAAGCGGAATCTTATACACCACACACGTACGGCAATCAGTAAATTTATTGGTATGTTTCCCGAAATAAGTGCCAGTCCGCTTCTCATCATGACCCACTCATTCTTTCTCTGTATGGCGGCGCATAATTTACCTAGCTTATTGGCAGCCGTAAAAACAACATTAACATCGGATCTACCTGTTAATGTTGTTTTTACGGCTGCCAATAAGCTAGGTAAGATATGTAAGGGAGAAATCGAGAAAGATGGAAATAAAAAATTAAGGCAGCTTCGCGCTAGTGGTGCAAAGCCTGTATGAAGTACGGAGCTGGACAACCTTCTTTGTTTCTCTTCGGTTTTCCCTTTCTTTCCTCCTTTCTTTCTTTCTTTTTGTATTTTCCAGTGGTATTAAGTGCTCCTTCATATCATCGTCATATCATCGTCAAGGCGCTTGAAGAACGAGAGGAAGAATACTTCTCTTTGGCGCGAGCGTGCGCTGCAAATGGCTATACTATATGTGGTTTCGCCTGCGTTACGCCAAGCGACGACGACAACATACGATCACAGCATACGACAGAATACCACAGCCCGGCCCCCTAAAGTGCTCCGCACTTAATAAACAATAAAAATCTTAGGTATGAGTGAGAATCGAACCCAGGCCTCCTGCGTGGCAAGCAGGTGCTCTGCCAAAGAGCCACGCCAGTGTTTTATTTTCTTTTTTTCATGGTATTTATTAAAATGTGTACTAGAATGGCCTTTAAAAAAGGCGCAAATAGTATGTAACAGATGTACAATCACATAGCGACAATAAGCGCTCAAGCGCTACTAAGGAAACACTCGACGGCTAACAAAGAGCAGCAGAACAGCGAGAGTTCATGTCGTCTTATACAGGAAAGGTGGTGAGGCCGAGCGCCTCAGCAAGATGGGGTACCAGTCAGGTCTAACGTCTGGTTCGTAGTAAATGTCCTTTAGGTGAATAGCCACTCGACAGTCATTGCTCGAAACTACTTCGAAAAAACAAAAACAAAAATCAAAACAAGAAACACTGTATGAATGCCGTGCAGCGGGTGAAGTCTCATTAAAACATGTAATATTGCGTGGCAGAAGCATACAATTGCGCCAGGCGTCAAAATAAGTGAATTAGTCAAAGCGGGTGTTTTAAAGGCCCACTTATTACAAAGCGCCCAGATATATTTAATCATCATCATCATCAGCAGCAAAAGCTTCAATAAAGTGAACAGCTGCGTAAAATCGCATGTTGCCTTAGGGACGCGTATTGGGCCCATCGCCGATTCGGAAAAGGATGGATTATGGCGTAGTGGGCAGCTTGCAACTGCATTTGCTGTAGGAATTTCGGGGTAGTTTGAAACGGCCAATGTCACGCGCACAGACGTTAGTTTCCTTGCAGCACGGTTGAGGCATCCACCGAGAACCGATAATAATAATAATATCTGGGGTTTAACGTCCCAAAACCACCATATGATTATGAGAGACGCCGTAGTGGAGGGCTCCGGAAATTTTGACCATCTGGTGTTCTTTAACGTGCACTGACATCGCACAGTACACGGGCCTCTACCATTTCGCCTCCATCGAAATGCGACCGCCACGGCCGGGATCGAACCCGCGACCTTCGGGTTAGCAGCCGAGCACCCTAGCCACTGTTCCACCGAGGCGGACCCACCGAGAACCGAAGCGAGGCTAGCATTTGAGAAGGCAATACCCACGGGGTCCGATTACGCTATCGTGTTCTACTCTTGACGACGAAGCTAAAGCGTCCTCCAAGTTTTTTTAGGGGTGAAGCACCTTAAGACCTCACAATATCTGTCCGTCTTCAATCAGTCCGCACCGCAGTGCACAGTCGAAGCGCAGGTACGCCATCTGTGCGGCGCACCTGCCAAACAACCACATCTATCAAAAAACAACCACATCTATCAACTCCGTGATAACACAATGCCGCCCCAGGGGTCGCTGATATAAATGCGCGCTCCGCGCAGTCGGTCCCGCCGTCATGGACGAGAGCGCACGTAAGTCGCTCCATGCAGCGGCTCAGCGGCAACGTCGTGAGTCCGATGCACGGTGTTTCGCCCCAGCGTCAGCATTCACTTCGTTGATATGCGTGGATTTTTTTTTTACATGACCATGGCCTTGTGTGTCGTTGTTATAGATTGGTGGAAGGCAGCGACATTATTCGCTTGAAACAATAACATACCCCATAAAATAACCAGTGGCGTAGACAAGGGGGGGGGGGGGGGGGGGTTGAGGGGTTCAAACCCCCCCCCCCCCCGAAATTTTTCAGTTTTGCTTGCGTATATATGCACGCACACATACAAACGCACGCACGAACATACATAAAGTATGGTTGAACCCCCCCCCCCCCCGAAAAAAATTTCTGGCTACGCTACTGAAAATAACGGTACCTTTGTTGCATCACTGCCATGCAGGTAATCAATCGAAG
>JALIZH010012290.1:0-32041 GCA_030522465.1 Rhipicephalus appendiculatus
TTTTACTACCCACGATTCTTGTAGCCGATCACCCCGTCCTTACTGACGTATCACTGAGCATTAAGTGCGTAAGCTTTTTTTATGCCACCTAAACTATACAAGTGACCGTACGTCCGTCTCTGTATTGTGTAAGACGATCATCGCTGTAAATAAACGAATGTATACAAGAAAATCGACTTCATTGTTATTGCTGCGTTTAGAACGCGGTTTCAACGTTCCGAAAATGACTCTTTTAGCCACATGGTTAAACTCTAATGTTTGCCGAATGAAAATATATTAGAACCATACGATTATGTTGTAAGAGCGGTTACGGTTGCTGTTGGGTAAATTTGGAAAGGAGCCGAAACTCAAGCTAAAAGTAGCCAAAAGTAGCCATATCAGTTAGTTTTAACGCCAAATTTGCAGCCAAATAGCACAAAAACGATATTGCGGAAATAGTTGTTGATATGAACTATTAATAATATCGCTTTCAATAAACAGAAATATAATTTTCACAACGCTTTTCCCGCTCTTGCTTGGTGGTTTTCAAGGCACAGGTAAGTTTCAAATATATAAATAAATTGGTTTAAAGGGACCGACAACCGCTTTTTCTCGACCGAGTTTTCGGTCGAGGGTAATTTTCGGCGAGAAACTATGTAGGAATACTGAGCGTTGATGCTGCTGTTCCTTGAAGCCGGAGACTGTGGTTGATTATGAGAGTCAGTTATAACAATAGTTAAGGGGCAAGCAGAAAATTTGGTTGAAGATTAACAGTCAAGGCCATTCAGTTCGTTGCGGATATCTATCTTTGCGAAGTTCACACGAGAACGCGCGCTGTGCTTCAGCTTTAGAAACTGGTGCGCAGCGACAACGTAAATGGTGGGCAGCGTAAGAAGCGTTATAAAGCCACGTCGTTGTTATAGTTGCTGTCGCCTAGCGAAACACGCGTTTGCCTATATTTCCACGCGTGTTAATTTATTTTTTTTTCTTATCCGCTCGGTTTAAACCCAAAAAGACTGTCAGCAATGCCCGGCGAGGATCGCGCCTCACTGTTCTAGAAGCTTCACGATTGTAAAAGATCGTTTGGTTAAGATAGTGCGCAGGAACGCGAGCAGTGAAGCTTCTTCTAGAGCTTGTGCGACCACTAGAGATAAGGCTGGCAAAGTTCGATGGGGGATGTATAAAAGACGGCACGACCCAGCGATGATCACTTGATCGACGGCCGAACGCTCTGTTCGCCGATATCGTTGTACAGCGTGTTTTGCTGTAGTCAACTTTCCGTTTACCGGCCACAAGTTCGGCCGAATAAAGAGTTTGAACTTGGACACGCTGATTGCGGCCTTCGTCAAGCGTCACGACCACGTCACAATATGCGCGCAACTTCCATCTTACCATTCGCAACGCGCGTTGGATGCCTCGAATGCGCCTGGAAAAGCTTGGAAACAATGGTTACTTTTTAGGTATATTAGCTATTTTGCTGCGAATAATATGTAAAACGCCCTACAAAATGTACGGAAAGTGAAGTTCAAAGTATCCAGAAAGTAGCCACGCAGCCAACCAGAAATTTTGATCGCCAGGTGGAGTCATAATGTAGCCTGTTTGGCGAAAGGTAGCCACCAACGGCAACCCTGACAGTGGTGCGAGAAAAAATTTACAAGAATGCTGTCTACGAAGGCTTCGCCGAATTTCTTCGTAGTTGAATTAAAAAGCCGCCTCTAGGGCAATATTCAAAGCCGACATGCCGAATTGTACGCATGAAAAAAACTTGCACAACGCAAAAATTTGTTGTCAAACTCGTCCTGCGAACTTTCAGTGCGACCTGCGAATATTTGCGAGTAAGCGAACATTCCTGGTATTGTATCTTTCTGTTTTTCTCTTCTTCTGCTTTTTACTTATCGTTAAAGGTATAATACAAAACACACTCACGTGGCAGTTCTTTGGTCGCCAGAGTTGAGAATTGAAGCCTCGAGTTTCTCCTAAAAAAAAAAAAACAAACAAATAAAAGAAACCAAGAATGTTGCATATTATTATTCTAGTATTCTGCCTGCAACAACAGGGTTGACCATCGGGTTAACACCGCTATCATGGAACGTGTAAAATAAATAACAGTAATGATTTCATTTCCACTAACGCAATATTCATGGATGGGGTGATGATAATAGCGCCTATAGGCTTGACTGGGCGCTCACCCCCTATATGTCCATAGGGTGGAGGTGATTGTGACAATAGAACACATAATACAATAATCAATTATAACATTATAACAACACACTCAACATTTAAAACACATACAAATGTAGGTTACACAATGCGGGTTAAACAGACACAGAAAACAGCGAAAGGCAAAAATAGATGGAAATGAAATGTCTTCAGCCGAGGCTTCAATGGAATAATCATCACAAAAGGACAGAGAGAAATATTACTTGGCGTACATAAACAAGTGTAGGTGTTGTAAATCACTTGAAATTATCTGCACAGTTTATGAGGAATTCGCGGAGTGAATGAAGTAAAATCTGCATGATTTGAATGCTTAAAAAATTTAGCTTATTTCATTGAGACGTTAGCCGGTAACAAAGCCTTAGTTGTCTACAGTTAGTTCTATTGTGAGGAAATATCCATTGCGGTTGATAACGATGTGGGTAGTGTGGCTTATGAAGGTGCATAGAATCTAACACTGAAATTATGGACAAGCGCCATACTTTTTCCGATCTTATAGCACTACTTATCGAACTTATAGGACCACTTGCCGCTTCGAATTAAGGAGGAGCCAACCGCCGCTAAATTAAGTTCCTTCTCCACCATGTAGGCGAGATGCCGCAAGCTTTGAGCAGTCCGTTGTAAGTGTGAGTTGCTTATTTATAAATCGAAACAGGACAGAACTTCAGGGGCACAAGGAAGCTTGAAGGGATGAAAAAATCCTTGAACCGGGATTGTCGCTAGAGCCAATGTTTCGACAAATGGACATTTTGAAACCTTGGCGCCAGGGACATTCCCTGTCCAAGGATTTTCGTTCGTGACTTATTTATAGATATTGAAGTGAAAACAGCCACGTTAAGACAACCTGTTTCTTTGCAGTGGCTCGAAAACTTGGCTGATTGCTCAAAGATTTATCGACCAATGCAGTACGCAATATATAGCTATATTTCTGCCCTAAAGAGAGCCCCGAATCGATGCAGTATTTTTCAGGAATCCCTTCCTCTTATGCTGTGGTCACCTGCGTCTGTTAATCATCAGCACTTAACAAGGCATAGAATACCCTTGAAAAGGCTGGAATGAAATGCGTGGAATACCCTTGAATGTTTTCTTACAATACCACCTACGGTACCTGCGTTATTAACGTAACGTTTACAATCGAGTTCAATGACATTCTCCTGCCCTGCGCAATTCATAAATCGACCAGACACCAACTTTTTAAAACAAAATTAGTGCCTTATTACAATCAAAGAACGTGGCCTACAATACATTTCACGTTATTACTTCCGAACTCACTTTTCTTTCATGTATCACACTTTTAATAAGAATAATAAGGCTATTTTATTATGCCGACTGTATACTTTTAACAAGGCATTCTTGTATTTACTCTTCTCCTCCATACGTGGGTCTGAGTAGGCTAAACTAAAGTTAAAGCTTTCTATTGACAATATATCGACTCCCACATTCCGGGGCGTAAATCAGATTGGTGCAGATTTTTTAGTGCCAAAGTGCTCGCTGTGTGTATGGGTGTGGTCGGGGTGGGTGGGAATCTAAAAGAAAGGGCGGCTATCAAATACTCGAATCTTTTGTACGCGTGCAGGACTACGCATATATTTAGTGTATATATTTAGCGTGGTGTTTCTCGGCTTCATGAAACATAGATACCAAGTGAGGTCCATAGGAGTCGCGCAGTCGTCTATGTGTCGTTTGCCTCATAGCAGAATCCTCACCCCGGACTCCTTGCGATGGGACCCTTCGTTGGCAGTGTTCACGGCGCCCAGTGGAGGTCTTGGCGACCGGTTGAGCAGCTGCGACTCGATCGACTGCACCAAGTCGGTAATGCGAGTCTGTGGTCGTGACGACTTGGGCCTACCGAAGGGAGGGTGCGTCTTGGATGCCGCCGACGAATACCTGCTGCTAGTGGCGCAGGCCGGTGCACGCTGCCGGCCACCCACGATGCAGTCGTCGTCGTCGCTGCTGCAAGGCGGTTTCATTAAACATGGCGAACGTTTACATAGAGTCGAAACGTAATATTCTTCGGGCAATTTACTGCTACGCGATGTATCGCTTCAGCACACTATTTGTACGAAAAGTGGTCGTTAGGTGCGCGGACGCGCTTTAGGTAGAAGTCATATGTCACAAATTTTAAATGTCCGTCATCACTCTTTCATGTAACTATCGTTTACGATAACTGAGCAGAAGCATCGCCTACTTTCTCTAAGAGACCTCAAGCAGCAACGCGAAGTGCACTCGCGAATATGGACATGTCGTGGCTTACAATCGGAACGCGCCCGCCTCCAACTGCACACCGGCGTCCAATACAGCGTCACGACCACCTTTGACCTCTGAATACATACCATACTCCAGAAAACGCTGGTTGGATTTGTACACAACACAGACCTTACAGAACACATACAACGCACACATACACATAAATAATTGTGCCTTAAATAGACTACCAGTCCTAATCGCAATAAATAAATAAAACAAAACGTTACGTCTCGATGATATGGCACGCGCGCACGAATGATAGCAGCAACATACGCCGTTATACTTCGGTTGAGTGCTGTGAAAATATTATCGCCGCGTTTTTTTACCGCGAGACGAGGCAGTCTGCACTCGTGGTGTTCTGTATTTTTTTTCTTACGTCCTCGTCTTTACGCGCACAGTTTAATTGTGTTCAATGAGCATGCTCAAAAAGTGTAGCAGGATCCGTTCAAGGTTACACTGCCTGTACGTTTTTCCCTCCTTAGGAATGCTTACAAATGATTCTGAGAAAAATTATTCCTACTGCCTAAGTTAGGCTTCGCGTCTCACGGGTGTTTGTCAAGACTTGTGCCCTGATGCCGCACCTGGAGACGAGAGGCTTGATTAGATAGCGCGACGTGGCGATCGAAGAAGGCTGACGGGAGCGGACCGAGCTTGCCAGGACGCGGCGTTGCCTCTGCAGTCCGCTACTGCAGCTGCTGAGAGGAGCCGGCGTAGCAGTGCTGAAGTGGCAGCTGCTCACGGGTCTCTCGTGCCTACGAGGTAAATGTAACTGGTAGCGAAGCTTCCATAGAAGCCCATACGTTCAGAAAATGGCGTCTTATCAGCTGCTCATTGGGGCTTAGCGCCATCTGTGTGAGGAGGGAACACTTCCGGCGGAACAAAAAATAAAGCGGATGTGACGCAATAGATGGTGAACAAGTGACGTCATTTTGTTGGCACTAGCGCGAAATTTGATCGCAAATTGGTTTTCGTAGGCCCCTGATTGCTAAGGACTCGCGCTAAGGCGATCGGCGGCGAGTCCTTCACGATTGCGCTTCAAGTCAACGCCAGCTAAGCTAATATCGACTCATGACTATATAGTGATATTTAAGTGTACTACCGTTCAATTCGCCTCGGTTTCACTAGGAAACTTATTCTTAGAACTTTTATTCGGCGTTCGCGGCATCTTCCACAGATGCATTAAAGCAAGCGGCAGTGTACCTATCTGCAGCGTTGCTTATTTACCTCGCACATACGTAGGTTCCTTAGTGTACACATTGCTTGTGTTATTCAGTTCTAACAAGAAGAAATGACGCTGAGTCCCGCCAGTAGTATGACACTTCAGTTTTATTCAATGGTCACAATAACCCAATTATATTAGACTGCACACAATGAGCACAAAGTGAATAAGCACAAAAATTGTGCGGACACTACATGCACTTTGTTTTGCTTCATGCTCCGATAAATTACCGTTACGTATGCGAATTGTAGCGCAATAGATAACTTAGCGATCGGCTCACCGATAACACGAATAACCGTAGGCACTGCGTGTCCAAGAAGAAAACCGGGCCGCAGGAATATACTGATGCATGAAAGTCCAGTGAGCACAGTCCTCCGAACCGTTGCGCTTATTCCTTATCTAGAAGACATGGGTGGCCAGGCATACGTGTGTTGCTACTGCATCTATGCACAGCACATCGTTTCCGCAGGTGCCGAGGCAAGCACTCGACGTTATATGTTATCCGTATCATAACGCTGCCGGTTGGACACTGTACTCACGACGTTCACCAAAGATGCAACCCACGTCAAAACTTGGCTCACAGTAGAACTTAAATTTTCACCAAAATAATTCAGAGAATGCAAGGAAGTGCGGAACACTAAAACACGTGAGGGGGTGTGTCATCACTAGAGACCGGATTTTAGGCAAATGCCTATTTTTTTTCCTTGCGTTCCTATCGTGCCCCTTTGATATATGAGCATGAATTAGGGGTTAAGGAAGGCTTTTATAGTGTTTTTATAGTGCCTATAAATGCCTATTTTTGAGGTTTGTGCCTGAATGTCTGTAAGTGCATATAAATGCCTGTTTTCAAAATTGGTGCCTATATGAGCGCTATATTTAACCTCAAAGTTTGCTTTCGAGTACAGTTTGAGACTGTAATTCATGTTACCGGGCACCATTGACGTTTCGCAACTCTATGGGGTGCAACAACCTAGTACCCTAGTTCAACAAACTTCTGGAAAGCAACCGCTAGCAGCCGTGAAATTGGACGCGCCGACCATCCTACCCCACCGCACTGACATGCGCGAGCGGTTGGAGCAGGGGGAGAGGAAAAGACGCTATTTCTGCAATCCTACATGGGAGCACTTCCCAGCGTGTACAGTGGAATGGGGAGAGTAAGATAAAGGTGCGAAGATGAAAGGGGAAGAAGAGGAGAGTGGCGTCCATGGCCAAGGACGTGGCGGGTGGCTTTTATAGCCGGTTTTCCAGTCCAGTGTTCCCAAGAAATTGAAGCACCTCCTTGAAGACTTGGGTGTGGTGGGGGGCAGGGAACAGGAGGTGCCTGCGCGCAGCAGCAGCAATATGGAGAGCGAATGCGAAACCGTGGAGTGCCGTCAGGGGAAAATAGAAAGTAGGTAAAAAAAAATCAGATGTGCACATGGCTTTTGTTTCGCTCGTAATTTATTTCTTAAAGGGCGCTTCACCAGGTCACATGAGAATTTTAGTTAGACATTGGAACAGTTTGCGTGCCCAATGAAGAGCTTTGTACCACAAGAACTTTTTAATTGGTTCATTACGAGCCGCGAAAGCATGATGCCGGCAGGTGAGCTTGAAACCTTTGCCACTCGCACACCAAATTCCTTCCCTGCCCTCTTCGGTATCAGAGCAACTCAGAGCCGGAAAATCACACGACGTAGGCGCATCAACCCGTCATGCGCACGCAAGGTTACACTGTGTGCACATGACATGCCCAAGCCATGTCGTGCACACAAGCGGTGTTGTATCGTTTCAGCGTTCTGTCTAGTGTACTGCCTGTTTCTGTGGGATCGATCCCTCTATGCGTTTGGAGAGGCTGGAATGGATTATGTATCCTTACGACGACACAGCGCGTAGCACCGCTGGAACTGCTGTGAGGGACGATACACCAAAAACATGCTAAGCGTTGTCAGGGCTGGCGCCGCCACGACGCGGGAACAGCGAGAACACGAACACAAACGAAATGCAGGTAGCTAAGTCTCGCATCGCGCTCGATTCGAAGAAAAAAACGCGCACGCATTCCGTTTGTATGTTTTAATATTTCTATCAACTTTCATTCTTCTATTCAACCAACAGATTGCACAAATTACACACGTCGCCTCGAATAAGTCTCGCAGTGTTACGTACTACTGTGACGTACGCAGGACCATCACTTGTTGTACGTCACCTCCTCCATATTGGTGCGCACGCCCGTGAGATCAAGGGCAAGCGGCGTTCACTCTGACATTGCACATCTTTCCGGGGCGCGTAGCATTGCAAATCTTGGCAGACGTGATCGTTAGCGCGCACTGCATGCATTACACTTCTAGCTCGAAACGCTCAAACCTGGTAAGGGGCCCTTTATGGTGTTCACACAAAGAGGAGAAATTGACGCTGCGCGATTAGACCCGACTAATACGAGGCTAACAGAACCTTCTGGCCTTTTAGCGGTCTGGCTATTGGATCCTGTGCTGCCCTTCTCAGCCATGCTGAAAAGAAACAGACCCAGGAGCGTGTTTATTCGACGGTGGTCACTTAACTCACCATGCTGGACTATAAAAGGAGAGCCCGTGTTCTGGAAACCGTGCGGGAAAAAGGGCAATTGCATGGATATGTTAAACCATTAACGCCTTTGTGCCATCATAAACTATAACATTTGTTTGCTTTCCTGTCGTAGACGCAGGTCGCGCACGTCTTTCTTCGAAAATTTGAGTTCTTGAAAAAATTTATTGTGCCTATATTTACCATTCTAGGGGCCTAAAACTGTGTTTTGCCTGCCTATTTTTGGCGCCTAAAACGCGATTTTCAGTGCCTAAAAATCCGGCCTCTAATCATAACAACATCGTGATTCAAAGCTGGCCACTCATTACAAACGGCACACACGTTACTGCGCGTATTCCCTTAAGACCACGTAGTGGGTGCATAGCAAGTTCGAAAACATTTCCCGCTCATAATTGCTCGTGGTTAAAAGCATGCTACCCATTACACAGTATGCCCTAAGTGATTGAAGTACACACTCGGGACAGGATATCGTTATCGCGTTCAACCCTTAAAGGCGAAGCTTACGGGTCCCCCCAATTTTTTGAAATTGATATTCATCAATAAATAAATATTCAGCGCTCGACATTGTTACGTCATTCAGTGAAGGCGTTCCAAGCAGATCAGAGATGCCGCAGCAGAGGGATACTGAACCAAAATCTGAATATACTCTGAAAATGCTGAAAATGAATTGTCAGAGTGAGATTTCATCGAAAAGAAGTCGTCACTTAGCAAACTTTTAAGCGCGTTGCCTTATTTTTGACATTTCTGTGAGCGTGCGCCAAGCCCCTCGGCCGACGCATGTTGGAAGGCGTGACGTCACAACACCCTCGTTGGACAGCCGGCCGGCCGGCCACAGCCTTTCGAAGCTCGTGCCGTCCCATAACTACACAGTATGCGTTCGTGTCGTGGTCCCTCTGTCTACCAGCCATGAATTCACCTATGATGATGCAGACCATTTCAACTAGCCAAGATATATCTGCTTACGGTTACGAGCCTCCTGCACCAAGCGACGATCAGGTAGCCCGTTCAGGCAGTCCTATCAGGCACTCAGGGTCAGCAACATGGTCCAACACGCAGCGGCAGCATTAGATAAATTAACGTTGCCAGCGATGTAAAATCCGTGGTTTCTTTAGCTTTGTTGATGGAGAGAGGCAGTCATGATGGCCAAATCGAGGCATGGTAGTTCGTCGCTTTGTGTTTACAAATGCGGTCGGCGTTCGACCACTGCGTATTTCTTTTTTGCGCGACGACACCGCTTGTGTGGAATTTCTCAGCCTTTTCATCACACTGTGTATACGGCAGCTACTGTTACATTATCGCCAAGCCGACGGCAAACACAGCAAAGAAGCACGGTTTCAACGCCCGCTCCCGCTCGACAGTTCAGAAGGTCGTAGCCGCTTCGCGACTCCCTCGGCTTCGGAGGGACCAGATTAAGGTCATTGTACGGCCCCACGGAGGGCTCGACGCTTCGAAGGCGGACTTGGTGCTGCTCGCGAGGGCTCTGACTAGGGGCCGCTGCGCTAACCGACCAAGAAGCATCGGAGGATACGATCTGCCCCAACAAGGTACAGAATATACTTGTTATTTCGACTCCGCCCAGATCCAGCGCTGTAGCTTATGCTGGCATCCAGAAAATTCACACGAAAGTCGGAGCTTTCAAGGTTTCTGCCTACGTAGCCCCGCCGGAAAACACTTCTAAAGGCGTCATCAGGAACGTTGGCCACTCGATAGAAGAGCATACAATCAGAAGCATGATTGCAAACCAGAGAAACCCGACCGCCATTGAAGTCAAGAGAATCAAAAACACGCATGTTGTTGTGATACTCTTTGATGGGCTTCGAATCCCCAAAAACGTGACGTGCGGAACGGCCCTGGTGCCGTGTTCTCTTTACAAACGGCAAGTCGACGTTTGTCACGCCTGCGGCCGAGTCGGGCATCGGGTCGACGTATGCCACCACAGCAAGGAAGAGAGAAGTAAATGCCACAACTGCGGAGAAGCACTCCCAAACGGCGCTGCAGGAGTACACAGTTGCACCCCGAAATGCAAGCTCTGTGAGGGCGATCACCACACAGGCGACCGTTGCTGCAGCAAAAGGTTCCGCATTCCATACGTCGTGCGACGACGCAGGAGATAAAGACGAAACCACTCCGAGAAAGAAGCCAATCCGGACGAGAGGACATGCAACAGGAGGTGGCAGAAGGTTCCATTCCCAAGCGGCGCTCCAGTTCCAGAGGGCGCTCCCATTCGAGAGGGCGCTCCCGCTCCAGAGGGCGCTCCTGCTCCAGGGGCCGATCCAGGTCGAGATCGAAGTCGGCAGCGGATGGCACCGACCCACCGACGCGGCGAGGTCAAGATCTAGCTCCAGGCAGCCTGGCAGGAAAATGACCTGGGCTGACACGGTCGGCGACAGCGGCTCCGCGCCGACAACTTCAAAGCAAGGTAAGGCACAGCCAGAGAACGTGGCAGATCCGTGAATGCACACACTAGAAAGTTAAAACAAAGCACTCAAGCAGGAACTAGCTGAAGTCAGGGCAACTCTCGCCAGGCTAGAAGGACCTATCTTAAAAAATCACGCCATATCCACGAAGTGAATGATGATGAGTGGGCGAAGCTCGATCGTTTTCATCCATGGCAGAAAGAGAATGTGTGGTCTGGAACGCGCTTATACTTCATGGTCATCAGCGTTATCGTCATCGTTATCACGTGTAGGGGGTACAATCCACTACACTGGAACGCGCTTATACTTCATCGTTATCTCGTGTAGTGGGTACATTCCACTATACTGCGTCATCGTCATCTTTATCACGTGTAGTGGGTACATTCCACTATACTGGAACGCGCTTATACTTCATCGTTAGCACGTGTAGTGGGTACATTCCACTATACTGCGTCATCGTCATCTTTATCACGTGGAGTGGGTACATTCCACTACACGTGGCTACCTACCTAGCTACCTACTACTACTACTACTACGACTACAGAGGAGGGACAGACCCACACGCTAAGGAGCTTCGCCCCTAAAAAACACACCGCCAGCCATTCCTCAATCGTCAGGAACCGTGGTCGTGTCGTGTAGCCCACACAAACGCAGGGCCGTCGACATCCAGACAGATGACGACACACCCGACGTAGACGACTTTATGTCTGAAGTCAGCGAGGCTCCTTCTAACGCCTCCGCTAGTGACGACAAAGCCAAAAAGCGCCGCAAGACGAAGAGTAAGTTCAGCACCTTTCAATTGGCAATTACTGAAATTAAAGAGGCACTCATGCAAATCTGTGGCAGACTCGATCGCCTAGAAAGACCAATCGCTCAACCCAAAGCCACGAGAACAATCCCCACGCCGTACCCAGGGTCCATGTCTTCGCCGGGACCCCAACCTGCGCTGCCCCCCCCCCCCCCAGCCGCCAGGACCAATAGGTGAGATCAACATACAGGGGGTCATGCTAAAACAACACCATGGATAACGCACCTCAATTTTTCAATATCTGGCAATGGAACTGTAGCTCATTCAACAAAAAAGAAAGCTAACCCAACGCGATTAGTCAGATCATGTAAAGCAAAGACACACGTGGTCATCTCACAAGAGTGCGGGGCGGAAAAGAACATTCAAAACATGTCCTTCTCGGGGTACAGGGTTTCGAGGCCGACCCTGGATCCCGACTTCAAACAAGCCAGGGCAATCCCCACCCTCATCCGCAAAGACGTCAGCTTTATGGAAAGGGACACCCCGACATACAAGAAAGGCCTGGGATTCATGCTAACAGAAATCATTCTGAGTCGAGCCCTTTACATACTAAACGTCTACAGTTCCCCGACTGACCGACTCAGGAACTTTACCAAACTTTTTCACATCGGCCGCGAGCTCAAGCAAAGGGCAGGCCATTGATCGCTGCCGGCGACTTCAATGCGCACAACGTCTGGAGCTACGCCACCAATGACAGGAAAGGAATTAACCTTGCCGAGTGTGCGGACACCCTCGGCATGAAACTAATCACGGACTCAAGGTTCTCGACACGCAGAGGCAATTCGGTTCAGCGGGACACCACCAACTGGCGTTCCTGGGAAACGCGGAAGGGTCGTGGGAAAACCTGCAAGAGGACCTTGGCAGTGACCATTTCATCTTATAAATCAACGTTCGCATCACACCCGCTCCTCCCAAGACGTACAAGTACATCGACTGGGACCTTTTCCGAAACATGAGGGGTAGCGAGGAAAGACAAGGAGAAACCTTCAAAGAGCTCCTGGAAAATCGGAAAAGTACTGTGGCTAATGCCACTACAGAAATAAGCTTGGACCTGGAGGTGCCAGCCATGGACTCCAGACTCGCACACCTCCTTGAGGCGAAGAACGCGTTGAGAGAACGATGGAAACAGCACAAGCTACACAGGAGACTGAGATCTAAACTAACGGAAATAAACAAACAGATCGAAGAACACTGCAGAAAGCTGAGTGCGCAGCAATGGGACGAGGTTTGTGATGAGGCGGACGGTAAAATAAGAAGGGGAAGCAAGTGGAGCCTTCTCAAGAACCTATTCGCCGACAGCAACAAACCGACCAAGAGCAATGCCTGGATAACGATCGAAAGGCTCGTCCATCTGCACACCAATGAAGCCACTAGTCCCCAGGACTTTGCTGGCACCCTGGCATGCATATACCTGCCGGTAGAGAGGAAGTCTGTCCCCTGGGACGACCCGACACGCGAGTACAAGGGGCACCTCAACATTCGCTGGATCGTCCTTTCGAGGTCTCGGAGATTGTGCACGCCCTTCACGACCTAAACGGCCGCTCGGCCCGCGGTACAGATGGACTCACAAACTGCTCAGAAATCTAGATGACAAAGGCATACAAATCATTACGAGCAAAATCAACCATGTATGGACTGAAGGTCAGGTACCGGATGAATGGCGAACTGCCAATGTAATCCTCCTCCCCAAAACACGGAAAACCGCTCCATGCAGGGAATTTGAGACCTATCTCCCTTACTTCGTGCCTAAAGAAGCTCGCCGAACATGCCGTTAACAATAGAATTGCACAGCACATTGAAGAAAACAGCCTATTCCGCCACAATCTCATGGGCTTCCGAAAATCACTATCGACGCAAGACGCCATGCTCCTCATCTGGAGCGCCATCATAGACAATAAATCCAGGGACGTAAAAGGCATCCTGGCGCTCGACCTAACCAAGGCCTTCGACACGGTCAGGCATGAACGCACCCTCAACGAAATCTCCACTTTACATCTCCGAGTAAATTTCCACAACTATGTAAGATCGTTTTTGGCTGACCGAACGGCCACCATCAACATCGGAAAAATCAGAAGCCGAAAGCAGAAGCTAGGCAACATCGGCACCCCGCAAGGGTCAGTGCTTTCGCCGCTTCTTTTCAACATCGCATTGCACGATCTGTCCAACCAACTGTCGAAAGTCCAGGGGGGTAGGACACGCGATTTACGCGGACGATCTTACCATTTGGTCTGCGAGCGGCCCACTAGACACTCTGGAGCAGAACCTACAGCAAGCGCTGGACACCACAGAAGCTTTGCTTCAAAATACGGGACTGAAGCTGTCTTCGAGCAAATCAGAGCTAATATATAATAGCTTGGGTTTAACGTCCCAAAACCACCATACAATTATGAGACGCCGTAGTGGGGGGCTCCGGAAATTTTGACCACCTGGGGTTCTTTAACGTGCACCTAAATCTAAGTACACGGGCCTCAAGCATTTTCGCCCCCCATCGAAAATGCGGCCGCCGCGGCCGGGATTCGATCCCGTGACCTGCGGGTCAGCAGTCGAGCACCTTAACCACTAGACCACCATGGCGGGTAAAATCAGAGCTCCTTCTGTTCAAACACGGTCCCAGGAAGGGACAACCCCTTACCTCCCTCCCCGTTCACCTACACACCAGGGATGGAGGCAGTATACCCAGGTGTAACACAATCAATGTCTTGGGTAAGGTCGTTGGGGCTTACAGCGGTGACAACGTGGAGACACTCAAACGCATAGAAAAGAGTGTCCTCAACTTCACCAGGGTCATATCCCGGGTCGCCAGCAGAAGGGACGGCCTGAAAGAGGACAACCTCATGAAAGCATTCCACGCCTTCCTCATCAGCCACGTAACGTACGCCGCCCCTTTCCTCAACTGGAAGAAGACGGAGCTCAACAAAATGGGTACACTAATTAGAACAGGATTGAAAAGGGTCGTGAGCCTCTCTCGAAACACTAGTACGGAACGACTGCTCCAACTGGGCATGCACAATACAGCTACCGAACTTTTTGAGGCACAGCGACACGCCCAAATGAGTCGGCTCTCACTCTGAAAGGGCGGGCAACGAGATCTCGTTAGAAGCCGGCATTCAGCCCCTCTTGATGCCGCCAGAGAAGTCACAACATTGCACAAACGCCACGAAAGCGATAACAGTTGATCCGATTACAAAAACATACACCCGACCCACAACGAAGGACGGAGAAAAGCGAGAGCCAAGGCCATACTCACCAAGAAATTAACACCATCTTCCCAAAGGGAACCCTGATGGGATGCGAAGCAGCAGCGTTGCGCACGGGTGGCGTCACGGGTTGAACGGCGCTAACACGCCAGCTCCGGTCCAGCGCCCGTGTCCACTCTGAAGAAACGACAACACCTACGCCAGCCATCGCTTCAAACGAATCTTCCAGCGCTCACCGCAGCAACTGCGTTAGTGCCGTTCAACCCGTGACGCCACCCGTGCGCAACGCTGCTGCTTCGCATCCCATCAGGGTTCCCTTTGGGAAGATGGTGTTAATTTTTTTGCGCGTGAATCGACGAGTCGGCGGTGTAGCTAGCGGCGGTAGCGGCAAGAGTTGCGGGCGAACGGACGAGGCGGCAGCTGCGGGCGCTAAAGGTGTGCACGGGCTCCGGGTAGCCCGAAAGCCCGAGCCCGGCCCGGCCCGCGGGCCGGGTTCGGGTATGCGGAGGTCTTCCCCATCTCGGGCCCGGGCCGGGCTCGGGCTACTCATCTCGGGCATCGGGTGGGCCGGGCCAGGTGCAAAGCCCGCATCAAACCAAATATATAGACGTTGTGCCGGAATTGTTTTCTTTAACGATGAACGCACTGATCACCTTTGTGATTATTTATCCATGCAATCATCCTCCTGACCTGCATCAGAGATACTAAACTTCTGGAAGAACAAGGAGTCTAATTATTCTAAGCTTGCTATGCTTGCGAAAAAAATATTCTCGATTCCGGCTACCAGTGCGAGCAGCGGACGGAACTTCAGTTCGACGGGATATGTGATGCAGGAGCGCCGCACTTCACTGATGTCCGAATCACTGCACAGCTTGTTATTTTTACACAATTTGTAATCTTTGTATACAAACTAACATGTGTCGTTTGCATATGTTTAACTTTGATATGTTGAATAAAATGCCACATGATAAAAAAAGTGATATCTTGTCTCCGCAGCAAACTTTCATGGTGTCAGGCCGGACCGGGCCCGGGCTTGTATTTTTGTACGTCGGGCCGGGCCGGACGGGCTCGAAGCCCTTTAGGGTCGGGCTCGGGCGGGCCTTCGACGCAGTCAGTGGGCCCGGGCCGGGCTCGGGCTTGAAAATTAGGCCCGTGCACAGCTCTAGCGGGCGCTGCGGCGAGCGCGCGGCAGGCGAGGGAGAGAGTGACGTCAGCGCGCACTGCGAGGAGAGCGTGACGTCAACGCCGTGACCTACTTGGCACCGCTCCAACACCTGCGGCGAGGGGAGCGCGTTGCGGCGCGTTCATACGGACGCACGGAGGGACAGCGTTACACAGGCTAGTCAAAGAGCTGCTTCGCTTCTAATAATACGCAACGAAACGCAAGTCCTCTTTGTTGATGCTGCAAGATATTCGAATCGAGGAGCCTACGCCGCCTCCGTGGTGGACGCCCATGGCTCGCTTCTCAACGCAGCCACGGTAGTTACAAACTTCACCCACGAAACAGAAGAAATGGCCATTGCGGTGGCCCTTCGAAGCTGCACGGGAGCCTCTGTCATTTACTCGGACTCCAGAACAGCTATAAGAAATTTTTCGGCGGCCCTCGTCTCTCCAAAGCCAGCTACGGTTGTCAACAAGGTTTTCTACCAAGAAAGGGGAGAAGAAAAATTACACCATCTCCCGCTAAAGGGAACCATGTGTAGATGTGAAGCAGCGGGCACTAACGCTTACAATGGCGGCGGCGTTGACGCTGGCGCTCATCGCAGCGTTGCGCAGGAGAGAAAACTTGGGAGGCGCAAAGCACGCAGTGATGGAGTGGTGTTTCCTACTGGAACATGCCAATCGCTGCTAATGGGCAATGAGAGACAGAAGACTCCGACTGGACACAGAGACCTGCAGTCCGCTTTTAGTTAACGCGCACGCTGCGAATTTTTATTGTTCAACAACGCACAGGAGAAATCTCCCACCGGCACCACTTTGGAGGTCAAAATCCATTACCATATATACGGAGTGTCTAGTGAACGGTTGTGCAGCGCGAGCAGTCGGTTTTTTCAACCATGAAACTCGCTAGCAGACGCTGCCTGCGTCGGTGTCGCGAGAGGGGGGGAGAGGAGAGAGAGGAGGGGACGCGCATGCGCAGTGGGAGTGTGGACGCCGCTGGCAGGGATGCCTAGAGGAGAGAGGGGGAAGCGCAGGAGAGGAGAGAGGGGGGACGCGCATGCGTAGTGGGAGTGTGGACGCCGCGGGCAGGGATGCCTAGAGGAGAAAGGGGGGAGCGTAGGAGGGGAGAAAGGGAGGGGAGGCGCATGCGCAGTGAGGGTGTCGTTGCCGCGGGGAGGGTGCCTAGAGGAGAGAGAGGGGGGAAAGGAGTTATTTATTTATTTTTTAAAACTAAATCTAATGTTCGCGTTGAGCAAGTAATCACATCGGAAGGTTCTACGACTATCTGTATAGTTCCCAGTCATTGGGGCGCTCTCTGCGCAAGGCAGCAGCTGCATTGCAATAAGGGTGTAACATGAAAACAGAAAGAAAAAAGAGTGGGCGTGGCAATTGTATAGCATAGCCGTATGTTGCATAGCCTTGTATACTTCTGTATAGCAAGGCTATGGGAAACGAAAGTGAGGGTGAGGAAGAGAGATGTGATGGTGAGGAAGAAAAGGAGGAGGAAAAGAAAGCATAGCATAGCCATGTGTACTACAGTATAGCAAGGGATGGGGATGGAAAGTGAGGATAAAGAGTCCTATGAAGGCCAGAAGGAGGGGGAAAAGGAATCTGAGGGAAAGCATATGATATCCATGTGTGATACAGTATGGCTACAGGGAAAGGGAAGTGAGGGTGAGCTGGAGAGAAATAAAGAGCAGGAGGGTAAAGCATAGCATAGCCGTGTATGGTACAGTATTGCAAGGGAGTGGGAGAGAAAACTGAGGATGAGGGAGATGGAAAGGAAGAGGGACAGGTAAAGCATAGTGAAGCCGTGTGCACTGCATTATAGAAAGGGGGTGGAAAGGAAAGCGAGGGGGAGAAGATATATGAAGCTGAGGAGGAGGCCATGAAGGAGGGGAGAGGGCGCCACTGCATCACAAATGAAGCTTTACTTTCATGCGATGGACGCCGAGCAGCCTGCACGTTTGGAACGCCATCACGCACTTCCCTGTGAACGCGTGGTTCGCCGAAGGGCCGGCAAATCAGGGCGCCTCGATGGCATCTTTCCTTCATTCCTTCGAAGCAACGCTGGCATCGAGGCGCCCTAGGGCGAATCTGCTGCGCACTTCCTACAGCTTTCATGTTCAGTGCAAGTGCACACATTTTTTACATCGAAAGCTGTATATGGCTAGGTGAAACAAAAACGTTCACCGCTAGTTTCGATAACGGTCTCCATTGGCTGCGCCGTCAGTTACGTCATACTCTACGTCGCACCCAAGTGCGCGCGTGATTGGCAGCGCCGTTAGTGACGCCATTCTCTGCGTCGTACCCAAGCACGCGTGCCATTGGCTGCGCCGTCAGTGACGTCTCTTCATCCCTTCGCAGCCGTGCTGCCGAGACCGAGCGCAGCAGTTAATTTCAACTTGCAACTGCCACATGGGGAGGGCACGGATCATATGAACGCCCAAACAGCAGACAACTTTCCGAGAACAGCGTCTACAGCTGATCCGTGCGAGAATTCATGTTCGCCGGGCCGATGCAGCAGTACGGGCACAAGAACAGGCCCGGGTGGCGAAGCGCAAGCAGCAACTGCGCACCGAGGATCCGGCAGCCTTCCGAGCAGAATGCAAGCGACAACGGCGAGCCGAGGAAGCGGCGTTGCGGGCAAAGCAGTGTCAACGTGGCAATGGCGGGAACGCGTTCACCGGGGCCAATGCCCGCTTTCGGCGAGAGTTTCTCAAGCGGCGGTTTGGCTTCGGCTGCGACGTCTGCAACCGCCTCTGGCCGCACGTTTCAGCTTCACTGGTTAACCATCTGTTCGGAGTGCTTGGACAGAGATTTTTTTCATGCAGTTCCGGTATTGTAGTGCTTTCGGAAGATTGGAGTTGGAGTAGTGTAGGGTAGATCTGTGATATGCTCATAACCACGATAGCCTCCAACTTGAGGTGCATTATACAAAAATCAACAAGTGAAAACGAGTGTAGTACAAAATACAAATAGATAGGAAGCGAAACATTGCTCCGTCGGCATAAACGGTCTAAAAGTGATCTCTTGCATATGCATATTTAAATCGCTATGACGGCACAGAAAAACGGAAACTGCATGCACAATGCCATGAGCGGGCCACGTGAAATTTCGAATTTGCACAAATAAGAAAAGCTTCTTTAGTACTACGCCACCACATCTGGAGCTCGACCAAACATGTGGGCCGATAACCACTTCCAAGATACCATTATATCTCCACGGTCTGTGACCTGTACGCTTTCCTGACGCACGCATTTGCATAACGACGGACAAAACACAACATGTTACCCACAGATAAGGCCTTGAATGCCTTAGTTCAGCTGATCTTATGAAGGGCGATAACCCGGCACACAGCAGAGAGGGCACCATTCGCACTCCTACCTTCGCGTCTCCAGGTCATATGTAGCGGCCATGTCGGTAAGTGCCAACAATGGTGTTCCTATGCTATTTGTGTCTTCAATTATTGTTGAAATGGTATATACCAACTACCTACATGTTCGAGCCCATGCAACTCAAATCATGGGCTCGATTCACAAGCCTTTTCATTCGAAAGTCATCTGTTTCATAGGCTTGCCGCCTTTTATAGATAGGGTGTATGTTCAATGGCAGGCTTGGTTCAACTTCACGCTGAAAAATAATTCTATCCGTAGAGCACTTCAGTGAACGCGCGCCGCGGACAACGTTGTTTGTTTTTCCTAATTTTATGGACAGAACAGTTAACAGCTAGAAAATCGGTTTGCATGCAGCAACTCTTGGCGATCAATATATACTTCGCGCACGCCAATCCACACTAAGGCAACTTCATTTAGGTAAGAAAACATTAAGCTGAGTTCAGTTTATTATTCTTAAAGGCCCCGTTTATAGGGATGTTCCACAAGGGGTGGGATGCTTCATGCACTGGATAATACAAATAAAATCTAATGGGAATCTTGGGAAAAAAGAAAACGTTGATGCGCTGACAAAAACGCGCGTTCAATATTTGCACAAGAAAGGTTCATTAATATGGCAGGAATAGAAGAAACAACATCACGCGGCAGTCGAACGTAATAACTAGTGGAAATCTTGCACAAAATTACCACTGTACAAATAAAGGAAAGAAATGTAAATTTAAGGGCTCGTTTGCTTTGTTAAACACAATATTAATGAGAACTAACAGAAAATGATGCCAAGGAAAGTCTAGCGGATGTTATTAGAAGAAATTGTAATGTAAATGCGAAGAAAGAAAAGTGGACGAAAAGATAATTTGCCACCGGCAGGGACCCGAACCTGCGACCTTCCGAAGGTCGCAGGTTCGGTACGCGGTTCAGTGCACTGTAGAAAAACTTGAGAAGACCACGGCTGGCTATCGTACGGCGGTGCCAAAGCGACCGTAACTAATTTTTTTCTTTTTAAGGCGGATGCACTTACGTCATATGGGCAGGATGAATGAATGTATTTTGAAACGCTATTGTGGAAAGGCTCAAGCGCGTTGATGAGATATATTTGAAAAGGGTTTCATATTAGTCAAGCATATCGAACTTTAGGCCTGATTAGTGATCTGTACGCAAGAAGTCTCACGTCCTGGGGAGCGTGACGTCAGTGGCGCCTCAAAAAGCGGAGCGATTGGTTCGCCGATGATACTGTGCCATTCATTACGTGCACGGTTAAGATAAAAGGAAAATAAGACGCCTAAGTACTTAAATGATGTGACTGTTTCATTGGGGTTTGTGTCTATTGTGTAAGAAGATAGGAAAGGGGTTGCAACTACTCGTAAATTAGATATGTTTGCATTTTTTTTGGATAAGAGTCGTCACCGGAAGAACGACGCAGAACGCTAACGGTATTTCCCAGCCAGGACATTCAAAACAGGTCGCGAAGGTTGAAAAGCAAGATGTAATTAACGAACCAGTGCTTGCGAGAATGCGGCTGCGTAATAAAACCCGCTCTATGCGAGATACCGGTAAGATTGAGTCTTGAAAGAAAGCGAACCGCTAAAGTACAGTAATTCAATCGCAGCATTGTCGCATTGATACGGTGAGTTTTCAAAAGTGCTGTTGTTGAGGTATATGAGTTCATAGACGAAGTATTCGTTGAAATTTCCTGTTTTTGTTTTTGTTTTTTGTTAGTCTCATATATTAGACAGTGAAAATGATGAAGCTGATTCTTTAGTTCCTAATGAAATGATTGACGAATGTTTATTATCTGCTTGGGTGATGGTCGTCGTTTTTTTGCTGCGCTAAAAATGTGACAGGGGGGCGACACGAGAACACAGAAGTGTTCTTATTATTGTCCTTATTAGGTGATGGGCTTGATACATTGCCGCTTCGTTGAAGTGAGACTTATTTTCATGTAAATGCAACAACGTGCGTTAATGCGGACCATATTAGTTCACTGCTTTTGGATCCTATTGTTTTTGACTAAGCCAAGACACGTCAGAGCTGATGATGCTGAGCAGAAAAAGCAACGTAACTTTGCCTCTCATTCCTCTTCACGGCTTCAAGCAACATAATTTACCTAATCAACGCGAATTTTTAATTGTCGTTGCAGCGAATATTTTTACGGATGGATGCAAGACCTCATGCTTTTCCCATGCTGTTGGCTATCATGGCTCACGCAACAATTTTTGGCTGTTGCTCAAGGGGCGTGGTTAAAGACGTCACATTCTCTAGAGCCAACCATATGCTAAGAGTGCCATCGGCTGATAATATGAGTACGTTCGCACACAGAATACAACGTAGACAAGAAGCACTATCACATATGCTGCACTAAATATTGAAGGTTTGTTCCCACCAAGTGTTCTGAAGTTTAGACAAATTACGAAAGCTGAGCAGAATTAGCTGATTGCATTATCTAAACATCATAAGTTTACTGAAAATGTTGACAATTAACGTAATATTTTTGTATATCTCACACATCATTACCACTGTACTGCACAGGTATTAATACCTCTTGCTGTTCCTCATCCTCTACGGAGCCTCTAATTGATTGTCCAATGATTAGGTGAGGTGAGGAAATTAGCAAATATTGAGGCGTAAAGCAGATCCAGCTCAAGCAGGGCATTCACTCTGCCCTATTAGAGATCAGTGGAAGGAGCCTTCGTGGGCGAGTGGTCATAAAACAGACTGATCGTGATGGTGATGCAATGCTGACCACACAGCTGAACTGAACAAAAATCACTCTAGTTTCAGGACCCACTTCGCCTCACCACCGTCATCGGCAGTTAGGAGACCTCGAGGGCCGTACTACCAGGTGATCGACGGTGTCCCGAAATGCGCGTTGTTGGACCCGGACATTTACCGAGAGAGTCTCAGCTTCCGCCCCGTGAAGGGCGACTTGGTGCAGAGTTCGTTCCCGAAAAGCGGTACGCACTGGGTCCAATACATCACGCAGCTCATTCTGAAAGGTGGCGAACCGGTGCATTCGTTCGATGAGTTCGCATGCAACACCCATGCGCTGGAGTACTCGAGACACGACGAATGGAAACCAACGCTACCAATGAGGCTGTTCTTCACGCACCAGGTCTTGTGCCCGGACAGTATGACTGAAGACGCCAAGTACGTGTACGTTGCGCGAAATCCCTGGGACGTGTGCGTGTCTCTCTACCACGCAACGACGGAATTGAACGTGTGGCGCTTTCAGGACGGCACCTTCGACGAACTCTTCGATGCTTTCCTCGAAACGGACATCGGATACGGCAGCTACTTCGATCACGTGGCTTCCGGTTACGCGCTAAAAGATCGACCGAACGTCTTCTTCATGACGTACGAGGAACTCAAAAGGGACACACGTGGAATGGTGCTGAGGCTGGCGCATTTCCTCGGGAGATTGCTACGGGAAATTTCTGGTCGAAAACGAAACGACGCTGGAAAATATCTTGGAGCTGTCCAAGGCCGAAAACATGCGTCAAGTAGTTCTCCTAAATTTTCTGGCAAACGAGTCGCCCGAATGGGAAAGCCTATGCCGTAAGAACGACCTGTCTTGCAAAACAGGATATGGCGGAGACAAAATGAAGTACTGCATCGTCAGAGAAGGAAAAGTGGGCGGGTGGAGAGATCACTTTTCACCACAACAGCTGGCACGTTTGGAAAAGAAGATACAAGAACAAAAGGAGAAAGCTGCGTTCATGGAGCTGTGGGAAGATATTCGCGCTGAAGCAATGAAAATCTCATCGTCCTAACTTTCGCAAAGGTGCAGTGAAGCCCTACGCGTTTTTCGTTTTTGTGTTAAAAAACATCCATTTTTTACTGCTAACACGATTTAATATAGCGTTACCGTTGGCTGAAGGTGCAAATTTGATTGTGTAAAAAAATAAAGCGAACTGACTTGGGAGCTTGAATGCCTGATATCTTGCTATTTGACCGTATAATAAAACCTTCTTCAACCGCTCTTTTATGGTGCTAGCTTTAAGCGATATTTTGTTTCTTGATCGGTAATGGAAGTAGAGATTCAGGCTGTGTCTGAAATAATCGGGTAACAAAGAAAATAAGTTAATACGTCAGATTAAAAGTTGTATTGAATATATACCATATCGAAGTTAGACACTTACTGAATTTCAGAGCCGGTTCACTGTCAGGATAAAGAATGAAGATTAATTGAACGAAATAATTGAAAGACCAGACGATTTTTCTTTTAGGTACCTGGTGTTGTGACACGTGACGGAGAAAATCGCAGCCAAGAGCTTCCTTCTACGTGGGCTCTGCGATCCGCACCGGCGTTGCGACGGCGCGCTGCCACGATCACCACTTTTATAGCAGGTAAAAGGTTTCGCCGTAGAAAGCCTACCAGAACGACAAAGTCGGCTGGGGCGACTGCTTTAACAAGGGACCAGCACGGCCTTAAATTACCTATAGTCGATTGTTTCGTGTGCACTAAACGGTGCTTGAGGCCCCTGTTCCACATCGTCCTCCCATTTTAACACGAAAGTGTTTTATGCCGCGGTCCACCAAGATTTCAGTGACGTATTTCCGTCACGGAAATGACGTCGAAAAAATACACATGATCAGAAGACAAAGAAAAAAGATTTTTAGGAAGTCCTCCTACGTAGGCAGGGCGTTGACCATTCTTCGTGAAGCAGGCGCGACATTACGGCAAAGAATCCCTAAGGAATTCCACCTGCTTAGATGTGGCCTTGACAGTTCGTCTTACGCCGGCACAGCTCGGTCGAAGACGGAACTATTCCCATAGGACTATAGCGTAAATGCATTGGTGAGGGAGACAAGGGCTCGTCGAAACTCTGGTGTCTGACCGATATTCCTGCGGGAAGAAGGGTTGCACGAGGGCAACAACTGTGGTACAAGAATGGGGAGTTCAAGCAACGCCGGCTTGGTCATCTCCCGAAGAAGAGTGCACGGCGCAGTGTATACGCTGCCAGCACGCTTTCTTGCAAAAAGTGCGTGCCTATGAGTTCTACACTACACACGTTGCGCGTTGTCATTGCTCTATGCGTTAATACCAACAGAAATTGAATATCCCAAGCAGGAGTGGATTATCCAAGATTCAAAGGGTTCAACTTAACCAGGCCCTCCGGGTTTAGGGTGCTCCCCGAGCGCGGGAAAAGGAGGCAGACTTCGCGGTTCGTTACGGAAAAGTTTAAACCTCCAGCTGATTTTGCTTATTGAAACAGAGTTTACTAATTTCGACAACGAATGATTCACGTTGTTGTAATGCCTCTAGCAGAACAAGGGCCCTCTCTCAGGGAATCTAACGATTTCATTGGGTCGACCCGTAATGGCAACTTCCTTGCGAGTCTTTAACTGATCGCCAAGTTCGATGGTTCCCTTGCTGCCAATCGGGGAAAAAAAACGTGGCAAGACATCCTCCCACTCCTCAACAATTGTGAAAGAGCTTGCAGAAGGTACAACCTGTTGTGGGGAAGCCGCTCGTTTTTTTCTTTTTTTTTTTCGGGTTTGCACAGCGTATATACCATCTCTGCTGCGCCTACTCATCGTTGGGCTGTACTCCGAAGCCCACTTGAAACACAACGTGACAGCCGTACTGCCAAAACAAGTCTCAGACACGCAGTGGTCAGCGCAAGCGGATGCAACGAGGGATGCCGTGGCAGGTTCTAATCAAATAAAAGCCGTCTTACAAAGCCGTCTTGATGGCATCAAACTCTCGTTCATTCGGTCATCACTCACCGCAAGCCGGTTAACTCGGGCGAACCTCGAAATCGCCAAGCGCCGCAATTAATCGATGCAAAGGAGCGAAAAGGGCGTTCGCAAACAACCAAAACGGCCGCGGGCTTTCAGAAACACGTCATTGCCTTCCACTAACTTACCACGATCGCGTTGTTGGCTACCAAGGCCTCAGAGGCTGATGCGAAACTTGTCTCGTTTTCGATTTCACTCGGCGAACGCGAGCTGCGTGGGTGCTGTAATCGCGTCGATATCGGCGGGTGTCAAAGCTGCGACAAAAGCAGTAGTATTCTTCTTGCCACGTGCCTGCGGAAGGGCGTAGTCGCCATCCACGATTGTGTATCAGCGAGACAGGTTTACTGAGCAGTAGATGCGGTGCTCAGCAGTTTTACTGCGACTCTGGCAGTAAGTTGTGCGTGCCTTCAGAACTGCCTGGAAGCTATGATCGTGTCTTTAGTGCCCGCAGTTAGGACCACAGCGGACATGACCGAAATTTGGCGACATCTGTATGTAGCGGCACCTCTTGTCGGCGACAGCGGTTGCATACTGTAGCTGAATGGGGAATAGGCGAAAAAAAATCATATCTGACTAAAAAAAAGCTAGTCACCAAAAATGACTCCCGGTTATTTGCAGCATAGACCAACTGGAACATTCTGGCAAAATTAGTGTCGCAATACAAACCGCGTGGCTTACCAGAGTGTTTAATGTTTTCCCATGAGGCCCCATGTGTTACTGATGGGCGGTGTTAAATTGTCCTGGGAAGCCACAAGCTTTGTAGTGCGATACTGAAATTTTACCAGAATGTTCTGGCGGGTCTCCGCTGCATATAAACGGGAGTCGTTTTTGGTAACTAGCTTTTTTCGTCAGATATTATTTCTTTTCGCTTATTTCCCATTCAGTTGTGGCAGGGCGCCGTCGCCCTGACGAAGGCCGGTCCCCGGCCGCAACGTTGGCAATAAAGCATCGTTTTTCGTTCGTTCGTCCACTTCACTTGTGCACCTATATATATATATATATATATATAGTTGTGTTTGCCATTGCCATAGGGAATACCTGAAAAAAAAAAGTGTGGAGCTCAGCGTCTGGCGCCTGGTGTTGAAGGTTTGCGCTTGTGAATGTGTTCATGTTAAGTTTGCGAGCACGTTTGTTTTCATGCACATTTTTGCTGTCCATGTTTGAAAATTTCGTTGAAGCGCACCGAAAAAACACAGACTAGAAGAAGCAGACAGGACAGCGCTTACACTCACAACTGAAGTTTTATTAATACGAAAACGTATATAAAGCAGATACATGGATGTTAGCGCATGTGTAAGAGGTGTTCGCGCTTGTGTATCTGCTTTATATACGTTTTCTGATTATTAAAACTTCAGTTGTGAGTGTAAGCGTTGTCCTGTCTGCTTCTCCTAGTCTGTTTTTTCGGTGCGCTTCAACCAAATTTTCAAACGTGGACGGAAACCAACTGGCCCAACTTGCCATCTTGCCACATTTGTTGCGACAGCTTCTTCAGCTCGGTAGAATTGATTGAATCGCGTGTAGACGGAGCTTGCAATGTGATCTGATGCCAGTGATGACCTCACGTTAGCAATCCGTGATATCTAGACGCAACGTAGTCAAAGATTTTAATGTGTCGTTTGCTGTAGCTGTCTCGTCAATTATTTTCTACGTAAGAAGTATGCTAAATCATAATAGACTAATTAGCTCTATCTCAGACGCTGACACCCCGAGAAAACATGTATCGCACACCTCGTGAGCTGTATTCGTTAGAGTAGCTGATGAGGGCATATTCGGCATATTTGATACGTGGATATACAGGTACGAGAAGCTGCTGCAACGTTTCTGTGGATAGTGAAAGACATTTAGAGAAATTTGTATATTTCATAGCGCTTATAATGCATAAAGTTTTTCGATTTGTAGTAAGCGTTATTTTGTGGTGAGTATTTTTTTTTAGAAGATAAGGCTGCACACGTGTAACTTACTTTTTTTATATGCTTTGTAGTCGTTATCGATTTCTGTAAGATGATTGTGTTCTGAATAAATATTCGGTTGGCGAGAGTAACATTTTTATCTGTATTTTTTTTAATACAGGAAAGTGCATTAATTTCCACAACATCGCTAAAAAGAACCTTTTTTCCGGTGCTTCGTGTGTATATAGGGTAGGCTGACCTAAAGCTTTCCCTTACAATACAGATAAATGCACGCATTCGACAGCCGCGCAAGTCCCAATGCTATTGAAGTGTTTTGTTTTGTGACCATGAATATACGCAGCTACGGCTAAGATATGGCACTGTGGATTTCAAGCATGCTATTGAGTGGCGATAGCTAGCCTAGAAGCTGGGATAAAAACGAAGGTCAGTACAGGTTGATAAGAACGCGTCTGTTCAAGCACTTCCGAGCGGCCTGCTGCTGGCCGAAACAGTGATATTGTGACAGCGAAATACTTGGCAGACTCGGGGATAATACGCACGTAGATGGCGACACGCTTGAAGGAGAAAAAAACGCCTAGATTCACGTAACAATATGTAAGTCCCTTTTCTGCGCCGTTGTCTACGCGCCTATCACCTAAGAAGAACGAAAGCCATCACGGCTAGTGCAAATAGGTTTGGCGGCATTTCACACCGAGCACTTGGTGTGAGAACAGCGTACTTGCGATGCCCGGGCACGAGGTACGTACCTACTTTATAGGTGTTCGATAAGCTGTGTGAATTAGAGCTAGGGATGAAATCATGTTTACTGAACTGCACAAGGAAAGCAGAGCGGTATATCTCAAAATTAATATGCAGAAAACTGAAGTAGTGTTCAAGTCTCGAATGAGACAGCGCTTAGCGATAGGTAGTTAGGCTCTGATATTGATAAAGGTGTAATTCTACTTAGGGTTGGCAGTGACGGCGAAGTACAACCATGAGAATGAAGTATTTGGAAGAACAAGAATGGGGTGGAGCACATTTGGCAGGTACACTCAATTCATGAATGGTAATTTACCACTATCCCTTTTGAGAAAGGTATGTAACAGCTACATCTTATCGGTACTTACCTTGGGATCATAAATCTGGAGACTTAGGACGAGCGTTCAACTTAAATTGAGGACGATGCATTCAGCCATGGAAAGAAAAATGACAGGTGCAACCTTAAGGAACAAGAAGACAGCAGAGTGGGCCAGGAAAGAAATGCGTGTGAAGCAAATCTTAGCCGAAGTCAAGAAAAAGAAATAGGCATGGACCCCGAATATAGCACGTAGGCAAAATAACCTTAGGAGTGACAGAATAGTTTCCAAGAGAACGCGAGTGCGCGAGGGGGAGACAGAAAGTTCGGTCTGGGCATGAGATCAAAAAGTTTGCGGGAATAACGTGGCCGTTGCAAGCACAGGTTGTTCGTGTTTATTGGCGAAAAAATGAAGAGTACTTTGCCCTTCAGTAAGCGCAGTCAGGCTGACGACGATTATTCACTCTGTTTAGTCGCGTCTCCTTTTCATTTTTGTGTATAGTATTCCAAGTGCTTAAGCTGGTCAGAGCAATGCGTAAGGGTAAAAACTGTGAGGCAGTGCATTTTCTTTATGCTTGCATTATTAACAAGGTTAACTACAACATAGGTTGTCTTATACAGATGTGTTCGTGCGTGAATCTCCCACTGCTGCAGTGCGGTTTTACCGAGTAAAATTGTCGGAGGTTTGTTTTAATCCCTCATCTTTTCAGCATCCACTGGCCAATCCTAGTAAACACAGACGGAAAGCTTACCAAGATTCGTGAATTAGCTAGGCGAAACTAGCCAGTTAAGCCTGTCCTAGCCATGCCACGACTGGCCAGAATCGGCATGCGCAAGCAAACAAACACAAGCCGACAGCGAGCCAACATTAGACACTCGTAGACATCACTATTGTCAAGAGCAGCGAGCATCATCCAGCAGTAGCGGTAACTAGGGAGCACTTAACTGACACCAAGTTGTGGTGTGCCTACTCAATACCACCTACCGTTTGCGAGCACTGATCGCCATTACAGCTGGCGGCTAGCTCAGATTATGCAGTTAGAGACTACATTAGGCCCCACTTACGAACACTAGCCAAAGCTTCGCCACCGCAAGCCTACCATCACGAGTACTAGCCAACAACAGACAGTGACATTCAACAGTTCGCCAACACAATGCGCCATTACACAGCACTAGTAGAAATTTGCCGAAGTATAGAGGATTCAGACGAGTAAACAAGGCACATACCATTCAAATCAAATCATGTCATTCACGTAGCATTACGTGTATTGGGATTAGAGCTGTGCACGGGCTCCGGGTAGCCCGAAAGAAAGCCCGAGCCCGGCCCGGCCCGCGGGCCGGGCTCGGGTATGCGGACGCCTTCCCAACTCGGGCCCGGGCCGGGCTCGGGCTACTCATCTCGGGCATCGGGTGGGCCGGGCCAGGTGCAAAGCCCGCATCAAACCAAAAAAATATAGACGTTGTGCCGGAATTGTTTTCTAGCACTTAGCGATGAGCACACAGATCACCTTTGTGATTACTTATCCATACAATCATCCTCCTGTCCTGCATCATAGATAATAAACTGCTGGAAGAACAAGGAGTCTAATTATTCTAAGCTTGTTAGGCTTGCGAAAAAGATATTTGCGATTCCGGCTACCAGTGCGAGCAGCGAAAGGAACTTCAGTTCGACAGGATATGTGATGCACCACACTTCACTGAAGTCCGAATCACTGCGCTGCTTGTTATTTTTACAGAACTTGTAATCTGTGTATACACATTAATATATGCCGTTTGCATATGTTTAACTTTGATATATTGAATAAAATGCAACATGATCAAAAAAGTGATATCTTGTCTCCGCAGCAAACTTTCATAGTGTCGGGCCGGACCGGGCCCGGGTTTGCGTTTTTGTACATCGGGCCGGGCCGGACGGGCTCGAAGCCCTTTGGGGTCGGGCTCGGGCGGGCCTGCGACGCAGTCAATGGACCCGGGCCGGGCTCGGGTTTGAAAATTAGGCCCGTGCACAGCTCTAATTGGGATATCCTAGCTAAAGAGATGAATGCAATAATATCTTGTAGGCTTTGAAGGTGTAATCTCTTTCGGGTTAGTTATGCGACAAGAAGCATTATTCGAGTAATGCAAAAAATATTGATTTCAAATAAAGACACGAGGACAGGAAAGCTAGTTAGAGCAGGCACAAAGTTAAGAAAGATGAAAAGCTAGCAACAACTTGTGGGTTCGCGCGAGTCGGTTCACGATGCTTGTATGCTGTTGCTACGTGAAGCTACATAATGCCATGCGAATGATTCGTATGGCTGGTTTTTCTTGATATCACATTGTTCTGCATATAAGGGTCTCAGAAGAACGCATCAAATGTAAAATTGTGTCGATTTATTTTACTTATTTATTTATTTATTTATTTATTTAGAACAGGGGTCGGCATCGTGAGGCCCGCGGGCCGCATGCGGCCGGCGTGGCAGTGTTATGCGGCCACCGGCACGCAGTCGCACCCCCCGCCCCCTTTACCTACTTCCTATCTGAAGGCCGACATGGGGGTTTTGACCTAAAATGGGATTTTCAGCACGTAACCTATGCTTCATTCTAACTTTGGGAAATGCATTCTGAAAATAAACACTATTTCTAATCCAGATTTAGAAATTAGCGTCAATTCGCCGAATTTGGACGATTTGCCTGCAATGCCCCCCTCCGCTGTGTCGCCTTCATGAGACTTGGCCCTCCGCCTCAAAAGGTTGTCGACCCCTGATTTAGAACATACCGCGGTCGTTCAAGACCAAGCAGGTGGGGAACAGCGCAATAAACAATTATAAACAAAAATCCAAGAAATAATCAAATTCTACAAGAATTCACAATATATGATGCTTGAAAAAAGAAATATAACAAAAAATACAACAAATATATACATGAATACACATTGATACAAAGAAACCAATGTCTTGAAGCCCAAATAAAATCAATATACAAATACATACACACATATTATATTTATACGCACAAGGGGGATGAGCCGTATATACAGCTGCAGAAATTGTTGCTTTTAAAGGCCCATGTTTTAGTTTTTTTTTTGGGGGGGGAGGGGGGGAAGCGCACAGCGAACGACTACGATGAAAGAGGATGTAACAAGGGTGATTATTCCGCGTGCGCTCGTAATTCTAGGGATAAGTCCATGGCTGAGTTAAGTGACTCACGCCATAGGGTACGCCATAGCGCAGGGCCGCGGATGATTTCCCCCACCTGGAAGTTCTTTAACGGGCACTAACATCGCACAGTACACAAGCCTCCAGCATTTGGCTCGCATGGAAATACGACCGCCGTGGTGAGGGATCGAAGCCGCATCTTCCGTGTCCAGAGATGAACAGCCTGACCTCTGAGGAAGAGCGGCGGTGAGCTCATACTGACACGCGAAGACAACTAAACGCGGTGTCAGGTTGGTCACATCATACTTTAGGAGCAGGGGTCTCAAACACGCGGCCCGCGGGCCGCACGCGGCCCGCGAGGCTCTCGAATGCGACCCGCGGCCCGCACACATGACGGTCTCCACCACACATTTTAAAACAATTTATTATTTAGTATGCTCATGAGATACACAGACCTGACTGGTTTAAAGCATTGACTCCGTGAGGCATCTCATGTGTCACTTTGTTTTGAAACATAACAGTAAAACGAAAATTGTATTTCTTAATCAGCGTCCAGATTTGAGTCAATTTGCAGATTGGTATCGACATGTTGTTGGAGTCCTGGCACCGATTTCCTTCAGATATGACCGCTATATGAGATATGGGAAAGTTTTCTTTCAACAAACTCCCCCCCCCCCCCCCCCCCCGCTCACCCTTCACTGTCCTGGCCCCTGCGGGAGCAATTAGTGTGACTGCGGCCCGCTGGCTGAGGTGAGTTTGAGACCCCTGCTTTTGAGGTATCGGTGCCCCAACACAGAAGTACATTAAGATGGTGCAGAGGTTATTATTGCAGTAATAAAATAAACGCCCACAGCTTCTCATTCTAGAAAGGAAAAATAGACAACCACCCGTTTGTAGCACGAAGTCACAAGGAAATCCGTACGGATTTCTGATTTTGCAGCTTCTTATTCTGAATAACGTTCTGGCAGCCTTCATAAGAGCGCACCTGCCGCTGTGTTACATACG
>JALIZH010012291.1:0-35773 GCA_030522465.1 Rhipicephalus appendiculatus
TGAATGGACAGAACATATAAACAGAAAAAAAACAACGCCATTTTCCGCCGTCTCTTTCTCCAGTGCGGTCCCTCTGCGCTGGTTCAACTCAGGGCACAAACCTATGCCACTAGCAGGATAACACGTACAAAACCTAAATACCGCTGGCTCAGTACAAAGGGGCACCTAAAGCCGGATGAGCTGATACGACTGCGTTTTGATAATGCCGTAAACCAGCGCCGAAAGTTGTCCTCATTTTCATGTACCTTCTCGGTTTACGCTTGTTTAGACATGTGGCTTATGACTGGCGAAACTGGCCTTCAGCTGAATATTTGCGCAAGGCCCAGGCAAAGGTGCATCATGAAGCATCAAGACAAGTTCGCGCCATCTCACGAGAGCTATACCGATCGGTACGTGTATTCCGCTTTCGTGCAAATGCGACTTATCAATCAAACCCCAAGTTGCCTGAACAAATCACCAGTTGACAAGTTGACAAATGACAAGTTGCCTGAACTTGTCAGTGCACGTTAAAGAACACCAGATAGTCAAAATTTCCGGAGCCCTCCACTACGGCGCCTCTCATAATCATATCTTGGTTTTGAGACGTAAAACCCCAGATATTATTATGAATATTATTAACAAACGTCTTGAGTAGCATAGGTACAATGTACGGAGAGCTGTCAGTGGGCATGCAGGGATTTAGAGTCCGCATTGCCCATTCCGTCCATACACGCGCATTATCGAAAGAAAGATAGGATCGCATGTGAACTAATTTACTACACCAAATATTGAATCATGATGACAAGTGCGCCTGCGTAGCTTCGTGTACTTTTTTGAGCAAGAGAAGAAGCGAATTTTCGTCGCAAGACGTGATATGGACGACGGGTTGTATTCCGTTGACTGCAATCTTGTGTGGCTGACCTCTTCTGCTGTTTCTCGTGTTGCTGGTGAAAAGCGCATTTGTGTAGCTGTGAACAGAAGAATGAAGCCCATTTGGAAGTTCAACGCTGTGTGCGTGTAATTTATGGTGTTGTGGTCTTTGTGCTCGGAAACATCCAATAATGCTGCACCAAGTAGCCCGGAGCTTAACCTTGGTCAACCTTTGGAGTGGCGATATTTGTCTTTTTTTTCTTTTTTCATATAAGTCGCACAGTGCATACATCGTGAAGTGACGTATTATTCATCATGGGATGTTGGGCGAGTTGTCAATTCTTGATGAATTACCAACACTCCCTACAGCCCATCCTTCTGGAGTATCGCTGATATATGTGGCGCTTTTCAATTAAATGGGAAGCATTTCTTAGCGAACTTCAGCGACTTCTATCTATCTATCTATCTATCTATCTATCTATCTATCTATCTATCTATCTATCTATCTATCTATCTATCTATCTATCTATCTATCTATCTATCTATCTATCTATCTATCTATCTGTGTATCTATCTATCTGTGTATCTATCTATCTATCTATCTATCTATCTATCTATCTATCTATCTATCTAGCCGCATACGACTTTGTGCACTCTAGACCGTATCGTTCATGGGATTTATACCAAAATTGGTATGGCATTACGAGACTGTATGACGAACATGAATGGCTGGTTATACCATGAAAACCATGAATAGCTTGTCATGAACGGTATGATTTACACGCCATGTCTCTGGTGCTCCTGCGGCCGTTTCCTTAATTCGAAAAATCCCAAAATTGCTATGATGATACATTTCTGCATGACCAACGTAAATGACAGGTCGTAAGTAATGTGAAAACCATGACGTGCGTGTCATATACATGATTTACATGCAACGATCATGGTGCGCTGACGGCCGTTTCGCTAGTTGATATACACCCAATTTTTTATTGCGTGAAGTGACTGTATGAGGAACATAAGTGGCAGGTGGTAATAAGAAAATTATGACATGTGCAACATGACTCGTATGCCACGATCATGGCAAGCTCGCGGCCGTTTCGCTAGCTTGATGTACACCAAATTTGGTTTTAAGTGACGTCACTGTATGACGAACATAAATGACAAGTGGGAATAATACGGAAATCATGACCTGTCATGTGCAACATGACTTGCATGCAACGCACATGGCACGCTCGCGGCCGTTTCGCTAGCTTGATATATACCAAATTCGGTTTTGCGTGGCGTGACTGTATGACGAACATAATTTACAAGTGGTAATATGAAAATCATGACATGTCATGTGAAACATAACTTGCATGCCACGCTCATGGAACGCTCGCGGCCGTTTTGCTAGCTTGATATACACCAAATTTGGTTTTGCGTGACGTCCCTGTATGACGAACATAAATGACAAGTGGTAATATGAAAATCATGACATGTCATGTGAAACATAACTTGCATGCCACGCTCATGGAACGCTCGCGGCCGTTTCGCTAGCTTGATATACACCAAATTTGGTTTTGCGTGACGTCCCTGTATGACGAACATAAATGACAAGTGGTAATATGAAAATCATGACATGTCATGTGAAACATAACTTGCATGCCACGCTCACGGAACGCTCGCGGCCGTTTTGCTAGCTTGATATACACCAAATTTGGTTTTGCGTGACGTCCCTGTATGACGAACATAAATGACAATTGGCAATATGAAAATCATGACATGTCGTGTGAAACATAACTTGCATGCCACGCTCATGGAACGCTCGCGGCCGTTTCGCTAGCTTGATATACACTAAATCTGATATTGCGTAAAGTGACGGTATGATGAACATAAAGTAAAGAGGTGTAAATCTAAGGGCTAGTTTTCTTTTGTTAGACACAATAATGCCAAGGAAAGTATAGGGGATGTTTTACAAGTAATTGTAATGTAAATGTGAAGAAAGAAAGGCGGACGAAAAGATAATTTGCCACCGCAGGGACCGAACCTGCGACCTTCGAATGATGAACATAAATGACAAGTGGTAATATTGAAATCATGACATATCATGTACAGCATGACTTGCCTGCCACACTCATGGCACGCTCGCGACCATTTCGCTAGCTTGATATACACCAAAATTGGTATTGCGTGACGTGACTGTAGACAAACATAAGTGGCAGGTGGTAACATGAGTCATGACATGGATGTCATGTATAACGCCATTTACATGCCACGCTCATGCTGCGCTTGCGTCCATTTGCGTCCAGTCTACGCTTGCGTCCAGTCTGTAGTAGGCGCCACGCTCATGCTGCGCTTGCGTCCAGTACACCATAATGGGTATTGCGCGACGTGACTGCATGACGAATCCATTAAACCGTCGCTACTTTAACGATCGTGGCCGAAAGAACCAACGTGGGCGCATCCAATCTTTCATTTGTGTCTTAATTGCTTTCCATTTATGTTTTCTTTGCCCAATTCGTTTATCTTGGGTGAGTTGGTGCATACTGACGGACATGATTTTTTAGGACAAGACTCGAATATAAAGAGTAAGAAGCCGACTTTCCTGCTCCTTTCTATCTGTTGGTGTTTCTTTTGGAGATTTCCGCTAGAGTAACATCGTGTCCCTCTTTGGCTCCAAGATGGTTTATTTGATGCAGAAGACAACTGAAACGAAGATCATGGGCACCGATCTATTCCTTGAAGATGATGTGATCCGAAACGGCGTGGCATAAAACGAGCTGAAATATTTTTGAAGGCATTTAATGGATGCCAAGAACGAGAAAATGCTGTCGACATTCCAGAATGGTGTGCGTTTTGCCTGGAAGGACTACTTGCTCTACAAGTCTAGTCAACGCCCGTGCATTAAATTGCGGCACCGACGCAAGCACAGGGACGGTGTTAATTTTGTCGCGCAACATTGCTATATCGTTCAATCACTGGGGTTTAGACTTTTTATGAGCTAATTCAAACCCAAATGAAATGTTCCAACCTAAAAGAGCCAAATCCAAATGTTTGCTCCTGAAAAGCGAGGACAGTGGTCTATACAGATTTTAGCCGCAATATAAATTTGAGGACTTCGGCGACATTAGAACATTGGCAAAAACTGTTGGGGCAGGCTCGACCATAGCAAGAACTACGTTTTCCTCAGTTCCATTTAAAGTGGACTTGGCTCTTCTAGGAAAAAAAAAACGCCAGAGCGCTCCTACTACGTTCGCCTGCACTCATAAAATTAACAAAGCAGTTAACAACAGACGGAACAGAAGAGCAACGTACATTGCAAATGCCACCTCCCTATTGCGATATCTGCCGTGTCACCGTGTCTGCCCGGTTTACCTTCTTGTACAATAAATCCCTAACAAATGTGCGGGCTTTGCGCCTTTTGAAGTAAACAAGTGTCGTGTCTTGGCAGGACTGTTCGGAGGTGACTGCGACTTCCCACAATCGTGCGCTTCTTTACCTCGGTTTTCTCATTTATCCTTCCCTGTACGGCCTTTGCGCGAGAGATGTAATCCTGGCGCGTGCGTTGGGCGTAAAATTTCCTCTACATGAGACATGCGAGTATTCGATTTCGTCACGGTCCTCTCCGCCCAGGCAACCAGGGTTGCCAGATCCTCGAAGAGAAAAAGAGCCACAAAATTAAGCAAAGTAGCCAGAACAGTAGCCAACTGGCAGCCGTTATTTCATTTGCAGCCAGAAAAGTAGCCAAACGTGATTTCAGTTTAGCTGATTTATCACCATGTTCTGACAGCTCAATATATATAAACTATACGTCACAGCAATGTCTATCACACCGCAATAGAGTAAAAATAAGACCAGGTGACTACCTGGAGGAGGCATTAAGACTAGAAAACTGGCAATTAATGCTGCAGCGACAGTCAAGTGTACATATTCGAGTTCACTTTTCTCAGCATGCCCCACGACACTAAATGTAGGGCTCGTAACCCCTTTCAGACGTAGTGCAAATCTGATCCTGATGTTCGCGATGAGAAGTTTGTGCGACATTCTAGGTCGCTTATTAAGAGAGCCACAGCAGAAAACACTCGCTCTGCTTCAAGGAGTTTCATTGCGCCGTGAGCAACGTCTTGTACAGGATTAGCGCCTGATGCATATTTCGTCTGTGTTAAGAGATCACGCAAACAACTTAGGACGCATGCATGTAAGAAACGCATGGAGTGCATCGCGCGGGCACACATTAATAAAAAACGAGCCTGTCATTTTCAAATAAATAAAATAGAACAGTCGACGTAACAAAAGTCATGGATGACTAGTGCAGCAGCGTCGACAGTGCAAATAGCAAACAAGAATGAAAAACGCCCGCAAAAACAGAAAGATGCGTGCGAATGGCGCAAGGCTTCTACGAGCCACGCGCATCCACTTTTTGCCAACGTTCGTCGTTCGTGGCGCCACCTGTACAGCTAAAAGCAGTAGCGCAAGAGGCGGATAGCGGCTAGACAGCATAACGAGCCCCCTGCCAGCTACTTCACAGTGCTGCCTAACCTAGATGAGTTCCATTAATAATGTGAAAAGCATGGCGGCCGTGATGCGTTTCGGGCGCACGCATTTGATCCGGTATACAGAGTACACAAAAGCCATTACACCGAGGAAGGCGCAGCCGGCACTGCGAATGAACATTTATTAACGCGATAGCGTTAAAGAGCTCGTTTCGCAGAGATTCCGGCGTCGGCGTCGGTGTCGGCGTCGTTGGTTGTGAGCGAAAAATCATCATCTTGTCCGTGACCGAAAAATCGAGAAAGATGAAAATAAAATAATTAATAAAAATTTCCGGGCCCGAGTGAGGATTGAACGCAGGCCGTCTGCGTGGCAAGGTGTTGTACCACACAGCCACGCGTCTGCTTGGAAATACAGCAAAAATAACTTCCTCTGCTTGGACATGCAGTGAAAATAACTTTCATGCTTTACAAACACATGCGTCCTGTATACAGGCGTCGCAATACAACATGTAATATCGCAGTAATATTGCGTGGTACAAGCGTACATTGCCATCGGGCGTCAGAACATGTGAATATCACGAAGACATCGTGTTTAAAGCCAGCAACCCACTACAAAAGGCACACACATTACTGCGCATATTCCCTTAAGACCCCGTAGTGGGCACATAGCAAGTTCGAAAACATTTCACGCTCACAATTGCTCGTGGTTTAAAGCATGCTGCCCATTACATAGTATGCACTAAGTGATTGAAGTACGCTCTAGGGACAGAATATCACAATCGCGTTCATCTCTTAAAGGCGAAGCTTAATGGTCCCCCCAATTTTTTTTTTTTTTGATAGCTGCGCTAGGTTTTAGCGTATATTAACTGTTGATGCCAGGGCCAGAATACTAGCCAAAAAAGTAGCCAAGTAGCCAACGTAATTTTTTTTGTCGCCACGGCCTTTTAAAAGTAGCCAAATCTGGCAACCCTGCAGGCAACGCCGTGACAGTTCCACGCCAGTCGCGACCGCAGCAGTGCCGATACATTCCTAGCGATGCGTTACACAAGTAGGAGATTACGTCGAAATCGAACACCTGTGCTTTGTAAATCGCACAAGTGGAGTGCGAGGAGCTCGATAACGCCAGAGGCCACCGGCCGTGCAGGCTCGCAATGTGCAGCTGCAAAAGAAACGATCGTGTGGGATGTAGCTCGAGCGCGACGGGCGAGTCGTACGCGACGAGCGCGAAAGAACGACAAGCACGTGGTGGATTAACATGCTAACGCAGCAGAAATTCGTCACTTACCGTGGCCGGCGAGGCCGGCGCTGCGCTGATAGAATCACCCGGCTCGCGATAGGGGCCATGGCAGCCGTTACCATGGTGACGCGTCGCATATGCACCGAACGGAAGGCGTACACCTGAGCGCCGCCACTGCATGAATTACACAGCCCCTGAATGTAGAGAGAACACGGAATATTCGAACGGACAAGATGAAGAAGAGGTGTAATCATTACTCGTTAGTGACGACTTCTAAATGGTAATTTTCACTAGTCGTTGTTTGTTATACGCCAGCCAATTCTTAATCGTTAATTTTTCTGTTTTGGCATGCGCATTGACATTCAGGGCTGGTACAGCCAGAAGAAGAAGAAATCGAAGATCTGCTATTTCTGTTAGTTTTGATGGCTGAGCATTACCTACGAGACACTTACATCAGTCTGCTTCAAACAGAAGGCCCAGTTCTGCATCCACAGATCACAACATCCATGACTGCTAATATTACCGTATTCTCGTAACCATATTTAAATATCTCAAACAAAGCCGGCCAAATATTAAAGCGACCCATGTGACCGTGTTTACTACACTTAATGCCTTACGTTTGATAGCGCTTCTACTTATTTTGGAACTGAAATACAGACTCCAGTGCCTCAAAACTGTCTGTTGACCATGATGATGATAGCATTAAGGGGGGATGGATTGCAAAGACAGGTGTGCAACTACTACTGCCCATCGCTCTGTTATTTTTAAAGCAAACACCACAAAATTTTGCAAGTGGCTTGAATGGAGATTTTACTAGACGTTTTGTGAATTTGGCAGGAAAATACAAAGCCATTCTAAAAACAATAAAAAAAAATTTCATTTTACTATTTTTATTTTTTGAAGGAACATTTGTGAAAAAGATTTTGCGTGTAAAATGGTGAAATCTCTTCTGGTTATTGCATGTGCCCAAGGTATCCTTCTGAACCAAAATAATAATTGTAGGCATGACCATTCTTTAGTTAAAAATTTAGATGTTTGATGGCTAGCATTTTAGGGCCTTTTTTCTTAAAGAAAACCTTTCTTAAAAAAATATAATTCTGGTCGCAACGCCATTCTTTTGCTTCAGAAAGGGCGCATGTTATTCAGAAAGAAGTCACAAAAGTTTGCACTTGATAGCTCGAGTGGTTACAAAGAAAATGTTCCTTTTCTGACGAAAAGTAGTGTTTGGAGAAAACGCCATTTAAAGTTCGAGTTGCCGCGGTGCAGTAACGGGATAAGGCGCGTTTGGGGCCATTTTTAAACGCTTTCCACTGCGCGTAAAAAGGCGCCACTTCATGGAAACTTCTCAGTAATGCAGGAATACCGTGCTATGAAAATTGAAAAGTCGCATTTTCAGTCGATTTTGCCCTCCATCCCCCCTAAAGGCAGTCAAACGTAAGCACGCAGTCGTAAGGGGGGAATATATCTAGGGAATATAAATGAGCGACGGCAGAGTATACGGCAAGTTTTTACACACACCATAAATAAAAAAATAATCAATATTCAACACACGAAAGGGAGGATTCTTCACCTTGTACGATCATCTTCTTTGCTTATTCGCACTGGAAGCCTGAAATTGCGCGTGAGAACAGGAAAGATTTACTAAGTTATGGCACTCCGTCTGGGCATTGTTGCTATTTAATTAGTTGTTTTTAACAGCGAGGGTGTTGAAGCCCGCCGTAATTTGTCTGTCGTAAACAGAAATGATTATCATGAACCAGCACGCGCTCTCTACATGTTCTTCTTCAACTTCGTCCTCTTCTCCTTCGCTCCCAGAACACGTGCGCCGATTTCTGCGGCGTGGCCTGTGACAACCCCGATGGGTGAGAGAACGAGTACAGAGAGATAGAAATTAATAATAATATCTGGGGTTCTACGTCCCGAAACCACGATATGATTATGAGAGACGCCGTAGTGGAGGGCTCCGGAAATTTCGACCATCTGGTGTTCTTTAACGTGCACTGACATCGCACAGTACACGGGCTTCTACCATTTCGCCTCCATCGAAATGTGACCGCTGCGGCCGGAATTCCACCCGCGACCTTTGGGTCAGCAGCCAAGCACCATAAAGGCCTGACCACACGCACCCGTTGCAGCGCGTCACCGCGTAGCTTTCTGACGCGGCGCCGCGCCAAAAGGCCACGCGCTGACGCGCTGCAACGGGTACGTGTGGTCAGGCCTTAACCACTGCTGCACCGCGCCGGACCAGAGAGATAGAAAGGGAAAGATACATACCGAGAGAGAAAGACAGTAATTCTTGGCGAAATAAATATTCTTCACGAAGCGGGATCCGAACTCGCGTACCCGCTAGCCGATGGCGAGCGTCCTAACCACTCCAGGCACGCTAGCAGACTATAGCATGGCCTTGTATAGTATTGTGAAGCAAGGGGATGGAAAAGGAAGTGAGTGTGAGGAGGAGAGACAGGATGATGGGAAGGAGGGAAAGGTAGAAGGGAGAGAGTAAAGCATAGCATGGAAAGATTGAGAAAGAGAGAAGTGCAGAAACAGAAATAAAAGAATGAAGGAGGAAGCACGCGATAAATAGAAACAAAGAATAACAAAGATGAAAGAGGAAGAAAGAAAGAATAGAAATATATACTAAGAGAAATAACTAAATAGCAATAAACCAAGAAATACAGAGGAAAGACAGAGAGAAGAAGAAAGAAATAAAGGAGGATAGGAAAGGGAAATATTTCCCAAAACAGCAAACGCCAGTGTTACCTAGGCGCCAGTCAGCTCATGCTATCTCTTTAGCATTGCGCGTTTAGTTCAAACTACGCTAATTTTTTACATTATCTTTTGTATATTACCTTCACATCTTGTACCTTGCTTTTGAGTACATTTTACGTATTTATGTGCGTGAGTTCAGTTTTATCTGTTTACAGCAATCGATGTTTTAACGATACATATTTATCTCTATTTGCATTTGCTGTATGACCCCCCTTACACAATGCCCAACGAGGGCCCTAGAAGGTACTAATAAATATATATATATTAACGCGACAGCGTTAAAGAGCTCGTTTCGCAGAAATTCCGGCGTCGGTGTCGTTGGTTATGAGCGAAAAATCATCATCTTGTCCGTGACCGAAAAATCGAGAAAGATACAAATAAAATAAATAATAAAAATTTCCGGGTCCGAGTGAGAATCGAACCCAGGCCGTCTGCGTGGCAAGCAGGTGTTCTACCACACAGTCACGCTTCTGCTTGGAATTACATTGAAAGTAACTTCCTCTGCTTGGAAATGCAGTGAAAATAACTTTCGTGCTTTACAAGCACACGCGTCCTGTAGACAGGCGTCACAATACAACATGTAATATCGCAGTAATATAGCGTGGTACAAGCGTACCCTATTGGAAAAACACAAATACTGGGCATAGTGGAAACCACCATCCACCATTATAGTGGATTCATGTAGTGGGTGGCAGTGTGGATGGTGGCTGGATACTGGATGGTGGTTGGATAGTGGATACTGGATGGTGGTTGGATAGTGGATAGCGGATGCTGGTTGGATAGTGGATAGCGGATGCTGGTTGGATAGTGGACAGTAGTTTAGGTGGGTAGATAGTATACTGTGTACAAGGTATGTAGCAGGTACGAAATGGCGGGTATATTAGTCAATGAAACATTTTTCTCTCAATGTCCTTTCTGTTACAACTGAAAACATATCTTCCTGTTACATAAGGCACACAAGTTAAGCACAGAAAACAAATTGTTGACTTGTGTTGCAAATGTGTTATCAGGCGAAACAGGCACAATAATAGCCTGTTTACACCAATCAAGGAACAGCCTGACTCAGTGAATAACTTTATTCACTTTTCTACATTTCTTGGTGTTTTGCTTACACATTTGCCTATACAAGCAGCTTCTGCGGAAAACCCTAGTGAAAACCTTCCCAACAGCGTCACGGTTCTCCCTCGGTGGCTCTATTTGAAGTGACTACAAAGAAATGCATTTCTCCAAGACCCTGAAAAACATTCAAAAAGCATCATTAAAAAATAGAAATGCCTTGTTTTGGTAATCAACACATTGATGCGCCTTACGTACACTGCTCCTTTCGCACAATAAATACATAGTGAGTCCTTGTTGTAGGCATTGCATGTTGTTCGGCTGGCTGGTTCACAGATATAGCAGACACGTTCAATCTGGGTGAAGACAACGCAGAAATATACACACACATGAAGCGCACGGTGTTTGTTTTTTGCGCTTCATGTGTGCGTTTCTATGTTTTAACGTGTTGTCGTCGCGTAGTTTAAACGTGTCTTTCATAATACAGTATGATAGCACCACAAATTACTACAGCTGGTTAGCTATTAACGGCTGTTATTATATTTTTTTTCGCGACCTGACGTAAACGGAATAGTGTCGGCATTCCGTGCCGGGACAATTACTTGCCCGCACAGCACGCCGGTAGCGTTAGCTTGATGGCAGCTCTTGCAATAAATCTCTTGAAAACCACAAGCGGGTTAGTTCAGTAGTCAAATAACATTCCCCTCACAAAATAAACACGCGATCCGCTAGCCCGAGCCCAGCAAGACAAACAAAACAAAACAAAAAAAAAAACGAAACCACAGCCTAAACTTTTATCCATTGCAGCGGCAAATGAAATTCACAGTGGACTATGCCGGAAGCCGGCCTACGGGGATACACAGCCGGCCAGTTTTCGCTCGCGCTGCACTGCCGACACCCCCACCACCCCGCCTTCCCTTGACACCCACCTTACAACAATTCGTTATCCTTGAGGGGCAGATTCTGAACAAATTCCTGTTCTATCCAACATAAAAATTTATCAGTGCACAAGGGTGCTAGCATAAACAATGTTCATTATTGCTTCACCAAATGACAAAATAACCGCTAAGCAAACATCGACCAATGCAACTTATCGCGCCTCACCGATTCCCTGTCCCTAATCCGGTGCTACATCACCGAAATTGCTACAGCACAACCCGGTGGCTGTAGCAATAATTTTTTTAGTTCGGTTATTTCAAGTGCAGTGACGGTTGCTAAATACCTGTGTAAGATGAGCACCTTTCTGTCGAAAATTTTATCTCTGCTTTCAGCTTTATGGCGGGTAGTGCGTCCATCTCACATATACGAGCACCTTAAATTTTAACAGTAGCGATTAAGTTCGTTACAGACGTCATGTGGTAGCAGGTTCACCACACTTGCAAGAGCATTCAGCACCGCGGCATTCAATATCTCTTGGCTATAACGCATAGAGCAATAATAATGCATAACACGCATAGAACAACCTACCTTTATCAAGAAAACATGCTGGCAGTGCACACTTGCGACGTACGCCGGTCTTCAAGTCGCGTGACGAGTCGGCGTCCGCCGCTGACAACCCCGTTTGCGGGCATCCGTCGGTGTCGCGGCAATGTGGTGAGTTCCCGATGTGCACGAACTGTCACGTCGATTCTCCACACCACAGAGCGCGTTGCGAGAAACTATTCCGGCGCTGTTCATCGATAATATGCGGAAGCATTTGAAGACGATGTATTCCAAGCGTAATCACGTTCATCGCCAGCAAAGCAATCCTACTTGGGGAGCTGGCGGCTGCTGATCACTCAGTTTGCACATACCGCACATCATATTCATTCAAGCAGTTCCGCCTAAGTCAATGACCACAACATAAAACACACAACGATGGCCCGCGCAAAAATCAACCGCATCAGCACAAACACAATCACCACGCCTCGACCACGTTGTAGCAGCGCGGTGCCATGACAGGAAAGAAAAATGCGAGAGGACGACAGCGGTGACCCCTAGTGGTCACGGCCTCAGCGCCCAACGAATTTCACTTCCGATGCTGTTGGACGTGACGTCATTGCCGCCACGACAGTTTGGCGCAGCTTCTCCAGCATGGTACAGTATCATTTTCCTCAGCCATCATTCCCTCGCTGCTTTCCAGCATCAGCGCGACAGTGGGCGCACACTATCCACCATCGTCCACTATCCTTTCCACCTTGTACACTATGCCATCCACCACTGTACACTATAAACACCATGATTTCCAGCATATCCAGCATTATTTCCGCTATAGCCACTATCTTTTCCAGTACCCATTATGGCAGTTTTTCCAATAGGGTACATTGCCATCGTGCGTCAGAACATGTGAATATCATAATAACATCGTGATTCAAAGCTGGCCACTCATTACAAAAGGCACACACGTTACTGCGCGTATTCCCTTAAGACCACGTAGTGGGAGTGCATAGCAAGTTCGAAAACATTTCCCGCTCATAATTGCTCGTGGTTAAAAGCATGCACCCATTACACAGTATGCACTAAGTTATTGAAGTACACACTCGGGACAGGATATCGTTATCGCGTTCAGCTCTTAAAGGCGAAGCTTACGGGTCCCCCTAATTTTTTTGAAATTGATATTCATCAATAAATAAATATTCAGCGCTCGACATTGTTACGTCATTCAGTGAAGGCGTTCCAAGCAGATCAGAGATGCCGCAGCAGAGGGATACTGAACCAAAATCTGAATATACTCTGAAAATGAATTGTTAGAGTGAGATTTCATCGAAAAGAAGTCGTCACTTAGCAAACTTTTAAGCGCGTTGCCTTATTTTCGACGTTTTTTGTGAGCGTGCGCCAAGCCACTCGGCCGACGCAAGTTGGAAGGCGTGACGTCACAACACCCTCGTTGGACAGCCGGCCGGCTGGCCACAGCCTTTCGAAGCTCGTGCCGTCCCATAACTACACATTATGCGTTCGTGTCGTGGTCCCTCTGTCTATCAGCCATGAATTCACCTATGATGATGCAGACCATTTCAACTAGCCAAGATATATCTGCTTACGGTTACGAGCCTCCTGCACCAAGCGACGATCAGGTAGCCCGTTCAGACAGTCCTATCAGGCACTCAAAGTCAGCAACATGGTCCAACACGCAGCGGCAGCATTAGATAAATTAACATTGCCAACGATGTACAATCCGTGGTTTCTTTAGCTTTGTTGATGGAGAGAGGCAGTCATGATGGCTGAATCGAGGCATGTATAGTTCGTCACTTTCTGTTTACTAATGCGGTCGGCGTTCGACCACTGCGCATTTCTTTTTTGCGCGACGACGGAATTTCTCAGCCTTTTCATCACACTGTGTATGCGGCAGCTCCTGCTACATTATCGCCAAGCCGACGGCAAACACAGCAAAGAAGCACGGTTTCAACGCCGGCTCCCGCTCGACAGTTCAGAAGGTCGTGGCCGCTTCGCGACTCCCTCGGCCATAGAGGGACCAGATTAAGGTCATTGTACGGCCCCACGGAGGGCTCGACGTTTCGAAGGCGGACTTGGTGCTGCTCGCGAGGGCTCTGACTATGGCCGCTGCGCTAACCGACCAAGAAGCATCGGAGGATATGATCTGCCCCAACAAGGTACAGAATATACTTGTTATTTCGACTCCGCCTAGATCCAGCGCTGTAGCTTATGCTGGCATCCAGAAAATTCACACGAAAGTCGGCGCTTTCAAGGTTTCTGCCTACGTAGCCGCGCCGGAAAACACTTCTAAAGGCGTCATCAGGAACGTTGACCACTCGATAGAAGAGCATACAATCAGAAGCATGATTGCAAACCAGAGAAACCCGATGGCCATTGAAGTCAAGAGAATCAAAAACACGCATGTTGTTGTGATCCTCTTTGATGGGCTTCGAATCCCCAAAAACGTGACGTGCGGAACGGCCCTGGTGCCGTGTTCTCTTTACAAACGGCAAGTCGACGTTTGTCACGCCTGCGGCCGAGTCGGGCATCGGGTCGACGTATGCCAGCACAGCAACGAAGAGAGAAGTAAATGCCACAACTGCGGAGAAGCACTCCCAAACGGCGCTGCAGAAGTACACAGTTGCACCCCGAAATACAAGCTCTGTGAGGGCGATCACCACACAGGCGACCATTGCTGCAGCAAAAGGTTCCGCATTCCATACGTCGTGCGACGACGCAGGAGATAAAGACGAAACCACTCCAAGAAAGAAGCCAATCCGGACGAGAGGACATGCAACAGGAGGTGGCAGAAGGTTCCATTCCCAAGCGGCGCTCCAGTTCCAGAGGGCGCTCCCATTCGAGAGGGCGCTCCCGCTCCAGAGGGCGCTCCTGCTCCAGGGGGCCGATCCAGGTCGAGATCGAAGTCAGCAGCGGATGGCACCGGACCCACCGACGCGGCGAGGTCAAGATCTAGCTCCAGGCAGCCTGGCAGGAAAATGACCTGGGCTGACACGGTCGGCGACAGCGGCTCCGCGCCGACAACTTCAAAGCAAGGTAAGGCACAGCCAGAGAACGTGGCAGATCCGTGAATGCACACACTAGAAAGTTAAAACAAAGCACTCAAGCAGGAACTAGCTGAAGTCAGGGCCACTCTCGCCAGGCTAGAAGGACCTATCTTAAAAAATCACGCCATATCCACGAAGTGAATGATGATGAGTGGGCGAAGCTCGATCGTTTTCATCCATGGCAGAAAGAGAATGTGTGGTCTGGAACGCGCTTATACTTCATGGTCATCAGCGTCATCGTCATCGTTATCACGTGTAGTGGGTACAATCCACTACACTGGAACGCGCTTATACTTCATCGTTATCACGTGTAGTGGGTACATTCCACTATACTGCGTCATCGTCATCTTTATCACGTGTAGTGGGTACATTCCACTATACTGCGTCATCGTCATCTTTATCACGTGGAGTGGGTACATTCCACTACACGTGGCTACCTACCTAGCTACCTACTACTACTACTACTACGACTACAGAGGAGGAACAGACCCACACGCTAAGGAGCTTCGCCCCTAAAAAAACACACCGCCAGCCATTCCTCAATCGTCAGGAACCGTGGTCGTGTCGTGTAGCCCACACAAACGCAGGGCCGTCGACATCCAGACAGATGACGACACACCCGACGTAGACGACTTTATGTCTGAAGTCAGCGAGGCTCCTTCTAACGCCTCCGATAGTGACGACAAAGCCAAAAAGCGCCGCAAGACGAAGAGTAAGTTCAGCACCTTTCAATTGGCAATTACTGAAATTAAAGAGGCACTCATTCAAATCTGTGGCAGACTCGATCGCCTAGAAAGACCAATCGCTCAACCCAAAGCCACGAGAACAATCCCCACGCCGTACCCAGGGCCCATGTCCTCGCCGGGACCCCTAACCTGCGCTGCCCCCCCCCCCCCCCAGCCGCCAGGACCAATAGGTGAGATCAACATACAGGGGGGTCATGCTAAAACAACACCATGGATAACGCACCTCAATTTTTCAATATCTGGCAGTGGAACTGTAGCTCATTCAACAAAAAGAAAGCTAACCTAACGCGATTAGTCAGATCATGTAAAGCAAAGACACACGTGGTCATCTCACAAGAGTGCGGGGCGGAAAAAAACATTCAAAACATGTCCTTCTCGGGGTACAGGGTTTCGAGGCCGACCCTGGATCCCGACTTCAAACAAGCCAGGGCAATCCCTACCCTCATCCGCAAAGACGTCAGCTTTATGGAAAGGGACACCCCGACATACAAGAAAGGCCTGGGATTCATGCTAACAGAAATCATTCTGAGTCGAGCCCTTTACATACTAAACGTCTACAGTTCCCCGACTGACCGACTCAGGAACTTTACCAAACTTTTCACATCGGCCGCGAGCTCAAGCAAAGGACAGGCCATTGATCGCTGCCGGCGACTTCAATGCGCACAACAACGTCTGGAGCTACGCCACCAATGACAGGAAAGGAATTAGCCTTGCCGAGTGTGCGGACACCCTCGGCATGGAACTAATCACGGACTCAAGGTTCTCGACACGCAGAGGCAATTCGGTTCAGCGGGACACCACCACCTGGCGTTCCTGGGAAACGCGGAAGGGTCGTGGGAAAACCTGCAAGAGGACCTTGGCAGTGACCATTTCATCTTATAAATCAACGTTCGCATCACACCCGCTCCTCCCAAGACGTACAAGTACGTCGACTGGGACCTTTTCCGAAACATGAGGAGTAGCGAGGAAAGACAAGGAGAAACCTTCGAAGAGCTCCTGGAAAATCGGAAAAGTACTGTGGCTAATGCCACTACAGAAATAAGCTTGGACCTGGAGGCACAAGCCATGGACTCCAGACTCGCACACCTCCTGGAGGCGAAGAACGCGTTGAGAGAACGATGGAAACAGCACAAGCTACACAGGAGACTGAGATCTAAACTAACGGATACAAACAGATCGAAGAACACTCCAGAAAGCTGAGTGCGCAGCAATGGGACGAGGTTTGTGATGAGGCGGACGGTAAAATAAGAAGGGGAAGCAAGTGGAGCCTTCTCAAGAACCTATTCGCCGACAGCAACAAACCGACCAAGAGCAATGCCTGGATAACGATCGAAAGGCTCGTCCATCTGCACACGAATGAAGTCACTAGTCCCCAGGACTTTGCTGGCACCCTGGCATGCATATACCTGCCGGTAGAGAGGAAGTCTGTCCCCTGGGACGACCCGACACGCGAGTACAAGGGGACACCTCAAAACTCGCTGGATCGTCCTTTCGAGGTCTCGGAGATTGTGCACGCCCTTCACGACCTAAACGGCCGCTCGGCCCGCGGTACAGATGGACTCACAAACTGCTCAGAAATCTAGATGACAAAGCCATACAAATCGTCACGAGCAAAATCAACCATGTATGGACTGAAGGTCAGGTACCGGATGAATGGCGAACTGCCAATGTAATCCTCATCCCCAAAACCCGGAAAACCGCTCCATGCAGGGAATTTGAGACCTATCTCCCTTACTTCGTGCCTAAAGAAGCTCGCCGAACATGCCGTTAACAATAGAATTGCACAGCACATTGAAGAAAACAGCCCATTCCGCCACAATGTCATGGGCTTCCGAAAATCACTATCGACGCAAGACGCCATGCTCCTCATCTGGAGCGCCATCATAGACAACAAATCCAGGGACGTAAAAGGCATCCTGGCGCTCGACCTAACCAAGGCCTTCGACACGGTCAGGCATGAACGCACCCTCAACGAAATCTCCACTTTACATCTCCGAGTAAATTTCCACAACTATGTAAGATCGTTTTTGGCTGACCGAACGGCCACCATCAACATCGGAAAAATCAGAAGCCGAAAGCAGAAGCTAGGCAACATCGGCACCCCGCAAGGGTCAGTGCTTTCGCCGCTTCTTTTCAACATCGCATTGCACGATCTGTCCAACCAACTGTCGAAAGTCCAGGGGTAGGACACGCGATTTACGCGGACGATCTTACCCTTTGGTCTGCGAGCGGCCCACTAGACACTCTGGAGCAGAACCTACAGCAAGCGCTGGACACCACAGAAGCTTTGCTTCAAAATACGGGACTGAAGCTGTCTTCGAGCAAATCAGAGCTAATATATAATAGCTTGGGTTTAACGTCCCAAAACCACCATACAATTATGAGACGCCGTAGTGGGGGGCTCCGGAAATTTAGACCACCTGGGGTTCTTTAACGTGCACCTAAATCTAAGTACACGGGCCTCAAGCATTTTCGCCCCCATCGAAAATGCGGCCGCCGCGGCCGGGATTCGATCCCGTGACCTGCGGGTCAGCAGTCGAGCACCTTAACCACTAGACCACCATGGCGGGTAACATCAGAGCTCCTTCTGTTCAAACACGGTCCCAGGAAGGGACAACCCCTTACCTCCCTCCCCGTTCACCTACACACCAGGGACGGAGGCAGTATACCCAGGTGTAACACAATCACTGTCTTGGGTAAGGTCGTTGGGGCTTACAGCGGTGACAACGTGGAGGCACTCAAACGCATAGAAAAGAGTGTCCTCAACTTCACCAGGGTCATATCCCGGGTCGCCAGCAGAAGGGACGGCCTGAAAGAGGACAACCTCATGAAAGCATTCCACGCCTTCCTCATCAGCCACGTAACGTACGCCGCCCCTTTCCTCAACTGGAAGAAGACGGAGCTCAACAAAATGGGTACACTAATTAGAACAGGATTGAAAAGGGTCGTGAGCCTCTCTCGAAACACTAGTACAGAACGACTGCTCCAACTGGGCATGCACAATACAGCTACCGAACTTTTTGAGGCACAGCGACACGCCCAAATGAGTCGGCTCTCACTCTGAAAGGCCGGGCAACGAGATCTCGTTAGAAGCCGGCATTCAGCCCCTCTTCATGCCGCCAGAGAAGTCACAACATTGCACAAACGCCACGAAAGCGATAACAGTTTATCCGATTCCCAGAAACATACACCCGACCCACAACGAAGGACGGAGAAAAGCGAGAGCCAAGGCCATACTCACCAAGAAATTAACACCATCTTCCCAAAGGGAACCCCTGATGGGATGCGAAGCAGCAGAGTTGCGCACGGGTGGCGTCACGGGTTGAACGGCGCTAACGCGCCAGCTCCGGTCCAGCGCCCGTGTCCACTCTGAAGAAACGACAACAGCTACGCCAGCCATCGCTTCAAACGAATCTTCCAGCGCTCACCGCAGCAACTGCGTTAGCGCCATTCAACCCGTGACGCCACCCGTGCGCAACGCTGCTGCTTCGCATCCCATCAGGGTTCCCTTTGGGAAGATGGTGTTAATTTTTTGCGCGTGAATCGACGAGTCGGCGGTGTAGCGAGCGGCGGTAGCGGCAGGTGTTGCGGGCGAACGGACGAGGCGGCAGCTGCGGGCGCTGCGGCGAGCGCGCGGCAGGCGAGGGAGAGAGTGACGTCAGCGTGCACTGCGAGGAGAGCGTGAAGTCAACGCCGTGACCTACTTGGCACCGCTCCAACACCTGCGGCGAGGGGAGCGCGTTGCGGCGCGTTCGTACGGACGCACGGAGGGACAGCGTTACACAGGCTAGTCAAAGAGCTGCTTCGCATCTAATAATGCGCAACGAAACGCAAGTCCTCTTTGTTGATGCTGCAAGATATTCGAATCGAGGAGCCTACGCCGCCTCCGTGGTGGACGCCCATGGCTCGCTTCTCAACGCAGCCACGGTAGTTACAAACTTCACCCACGAAACAGAAGAAATCGCCATTGCGGTGGCCCTTCGAAACTGCACGGGAGCCTCTGTCATTTACTCGGACTCCAGAACAGCTATAAGAAATTTTTCGGCGGCCCTCGTCTCTCCAAAGCCAGCTACGGTTGTCAACAAGGTTTTCTACCAAGAAAGGGGAGAAGAAAAATTACACCATCTCCCGCTAAAGGGAACCATGTGTAGATGTGAAGCAGCGGGCACTAACGCTTACAATGGCGGCGGCGTTGACGCTGGCGCTCATCGCAGCGTTGCGCAGGAAAGAAAACTTGGGAGGCGCAAAGCACGCAGTGATGGAGTGGTGTTTCCTACTGGAACATGCCAATCGCTGCTAATGGGCAATGAGAGACAGAAGAATCCGACTGGACACAGAGACCCGCAGTCCGCTTTTAGTTAACGCGCACGCTGCGAATTTTTATTGTTCAACAACGCACAGGAGAAATCTCCCACCGGCACCACTTTGGAGGTCAAAATCCATTGCCATATATACGGAGTGGCTAGTGAACGGTTGTGCAGCGCGAGCAGTCGGTTTTTTCAACCATGAAACTCGCTAGCAGACGCTGCCTGCGTCGGCGTCGCGAGGCGAGAGGGGAGAGAGGAGGGGACGCGCATGCGCAGTGGGAGTGTGGATGCCGCGGGCAGGGATGCCTAGAGCAGAGAGGGGGGGACGCGCATGCGTAGTGGGAGTGTGGACGCCGCGGGCAGGGATGCCTAGATGAGAGAGGAGGGATCATAGACGGCATCTTTAGCGCAAACGTAGAAAAGAAAGGTGTACTAAGAAGAGAAGAGAAGAACACAGTGCACAGGGCGAGCGCTAAACATCAACTGATTTTATTTCTGTAAAATACCACGGCAAGACCCCCCCCCCCCGCGCATGCGTGTCGCCGGTGCGTCACTAATCAATCATCGCATCAAACAATCTATACTCGCAATTGTATAAACATACCGAAGTGTCACTAATACATTCCGTGCCTTTGCTCCTAATCTGATATGCTTCCAGTAGCTCTCTCCCTAAGGTATCCGCGCCTCTACCCAGGATCTTAATCTCGTGCAGCCGCGGTGCTGTGCGCAGGCCGCGCAATGGACCGGCCAATGCGCATTACTTTTATTCTTCAATGACAATTCATGTTCCCGAGTACGGTCGTTCACACATCTCCCCGTTTGACCTATGTAGGTCTTTCCACACGTTAGTGGTATGGCATATACAACGCCGACTGCGCACTTAACGTATGGCGTGGCATGTTTCTTCTGGCATCCATGCTTTTCTTTTTCTTTGCACACGCGTGCGCAGAGGCCACCCAGCTTCCGAGGAGCGGAGAGCACGACGGGCACGCCGTGCTCTCCGCTCCTCGGAAGCTCGGGAACATGAATTGTCATTGAAGAATAAAAGTAATGCGCATTTGCCGGTCCATTGCGCGGCCTGCGCATGTGCACCGCGGCTGCACGAGATTAAGATCCTGGGTAGAGGCGCGGATATCTTAGGGAGAGAGCTACTGGAAGCATATATTAGGAGCAAAGGCACGGAATGTATTAGTGACACTTCGGTATGTTTATACAATAGCGAGTATAGATTGTTTGATGCGATGATTGATTAGTGACGCACCGGCGACAGGCATGCGCGGGGGGGGGGTCTTTCCGTGGTATTTTACAAAAATAAAATCAGTTGATGTTTAGCGCTCGCCCTGTGCACTGTGTTCTTCTCTTCTCTTCTTAGCACACCTTTCTTTTCTACGTTTGCGCTAAAGATGCCGTCTATGATACATCACCAACTCGCCCAACAGGACGTTTTATTGAGAGAGGAGGGAGCGTAGGAGGGGAGAGAGGAGGGGAGGCGAATGCGCAGTGAGGGTGTGGTTGCCGCGGGGAGGGTGCCTAGAGGAGAGAGAGGGGGGAAAGGAGTTTTTTATTTATTTTTTTAAACTAAATCTAATGTTCGCGTTGAGCAAGTAATCGCATCGGAAGGTTCTACGATTATCTGTATAGTTCCCAGTCATTGGGGCGCGCATTGCGCAAGGCAGCAGCTGCATTGCAATAAGGTGTAACATGAAAACATAAAGAAAAAGAGTGGGCGTGGCAATATTATAGCATAGCCGTATGGTGCATAGCGTTGTATACTTCTGTATAGCAAGGCTATGGGAAACGAAAGTGAGGGTGAGGAAGAGAGATGTGATGGTGAGGAAGAACAGAAGGAGGAAAAGAAAGCATAGCATAGCCATGTGTACTACAGTATAGCAAGGGATGGGGATGGAAAGTGAGGATAAAGAGTCCTATGAAGGCCAGAAGGAGGGGAAAAGGAATCTGAGGGAAAGTATATGATATCCATGTGTGATACAGTATGGCTACAGGGAAAGGGAAGTGAGGGTGAGGTGGAGAGAAATAAAGAGCAGGAGGGTAAAGCATAGCATAGCCGTGTATGGTACAGTATTGCAAGGGAGTGAGAGAGAAAACTGAGGATGAGGGAGATGGAAAGGAAGAAGGGCAGGTAAAGCATAGTGAAGCCGTGTGTACTGCATTATAGATAGGGTGTGGAAAGGAAAGCGAGGGGGGTGGAGAAGATATATGAAGCTAAGGAGGAGGTCATGAAGGATGGGAGGGGGTGCCACTGCATCACAAATGAAGCTTTACTTTCATGCGATGGACGCCGAGTAGCCTGCACGTTTGGAACGCCATCACGCACTTCCCTGTGAACGCGAGGTTCGCCGGAGGACCGGCAAATCTAGGGCGCCTCGATGGCATCGTTCCTTCATTCCTTCGAAGCAACGCTGGCATCGAGGCGCCCTAGGCGAATCTGCTCCGCACTTCCTACAGCTTTCATGTTCAGTGCAAGTGCACGCATTTTTTACATCGAAAGCTGTATATGGCTAGGTGAAACAAAAACGTGGAGTGGAGTGGAAAAAACTTTATTTAAAACCGGCAGATTGGCGGCCTGGCCTAGGCCACCCGGTTGGTCGCGGTAAGGTTTAGCCTTTCCGCCGCTTCCCGGGCCTGCTGGATGGCCCAAACTTGGTCTTCAAGTTCTGAGCTTGCCAGAGCGTCGCGCCAACGCGTCTCAAGGAGGTCCGGGTTGTTGCGATCGAAAAGCCGTGTAGTGTGTGGGCATTTCCATAGGATATGTTCTATGTCTGCGTATTCGTGTTTACATAGGATACAGCTAGCGTCGGGGAATTGCTTGGGGTAGATGCGGTTGAAGTGCACTGGGTTTTGAAAAGTTCTCGTTTGCAGACGTCTCCAGTCTACTTCTTGTGACCTATCTAGTTTACTGTGGGGTGGTGGGTGTATTTCCCTTTGTTTCTTGTAGTGGGTCAATATGTCGTGGAAGGTGAGAAGCTGATCTTTATCATCTTGAGTTATATCGGTCCCCCCTGGGATCATGAGATGGGTGTTCCCAGCCGCGGATGGTGAGTTCGCGCGCGGCAAGGTGAGCCTTCTCATTCAGGTTTGGGGGGTTTTTGGGGTCCTCTTCATCTTCTCCCATGTGCGCCGGGATCCATTTCAAGTACCTAGGTGTAAAGGCTCCGTTCTTGAATTCCTCTGCCTTGCTGTTTAGGATTCTGGCCGCTTCACTAGAGACCCACCCTCTTGTGTAGTTTCGAATTGCCGGTTTAGAGTCGCTAATAATTCTGCTGTGACCTCTGCTGAGTATGGCTAGCGCTATGGCCATTTCCTCCGCGGCTTCTGAGTGTCTGGCTTTTACTGAGCTGGCCGACGCTATCATTCCTTTCGTGTCGATCGCCACGGTCGTGAAAGCTTCCTTCCCGGGGTACCTGGCCGCATCCACGAATAGGGAGTTCTCGTTCTTGGCATAGTTTTTCAAGATTGCTTTCGTGCGGCATTTCCTCCGTTCCACGTTGTAGATAGGGTGCATGTTTTTTGGTAGCGTTTCAGTGATAATTTTGGCTCGTACATGTGGGTGGAGCATTTCTTTGGGACCCCTCATTCCGTGGTAATTTATGTTCAATTTCTCCATGATTTCCCTGCCTGCCCACTTGCTGGAGAGCCTTTCGAGTTGGGCTATGTGTTGAGCTTCAATGATTTCGTCCAACGTGTTGTGGACCCCCAACTGCAGCAATCTTTCGTTGCTGGTGTAAGATGGGAGACCTAGGGCTGAGGCCTTCCTTATGAGAGCATCTATCTTGTCCTTTTCCGCCTTGTTCCAACGGACGAAGGCCGCTACGTACGTGATATGGCTTATTGCAAAGGCATGGACCATGCGGACAACGTTTCGTTCCTTGACGCCTTTCCTTCTGTTGGTGACTCTTTGAATTAACCTAATCGCTGCCATGACTTTGCTATTGAGGCGCGCCATCGTCTCATCGTTTGTACCTTTGGCCTCGAGCCAAAGCCCTAGGATCCGTATACGTTGTACGATCGGGATCGTCATCCCACTCTGGGTGGTCAGGGTGATTCCTTTGATCTGAAAGTCGGCGGTTCCCTTGGGTGGTCTCCCCCAGCTTCCTAGGGCGGTACAGCAAGAGCTCCGACTTCTCAGGAGAGCACCGTAGCCCCGTGTCGGCTAGGTAGCATTCTACTGCCTCGACCGCCTCCTGGAGTCTTGCCTCCATTTGCCCAGCGTTAGTGTTCTGAGTTGTCCATATCGTAATATCGTCCGCATATATCGTGTGATTGATTCCTTCGATGTTGTTGAGCTTTTGGGGTAGTCCAATCATTATGAGGTTGAAGAGCATTGGGGAGATGACGGAGCCTTGTGGGGTCCCCGCGCTCCCCCATGTCGACTTCTATGCTTTCTTCTTCATCTAGGTTAATTCTAGCTTTTCCGTCCGTGAGAAAATCTCTGATATAATTGTACGCGCGCTCGCCTAGATTGAGTTGTATCACTCGCTCTAGGATGGTCGAGTGATGAGCACTGTCGAAAGCTTTTTTTTAAATCCAGTCCTAGGACGGCGCGGACCCCCCATCCTGGCACGTCAATCACCTGTTCCTTTATCTGAATCATGGCATCGTGGGTCGAGAGTCCTGGTCTGAAGCCTATAATAGAGCTGGGATATGCGTTTGTTGCCTCAAGATGCCCGTTGATCCTATTTAAGAAAGCATGCTCCATAACTTTGCCGACACATGAGGTAAGAGATATTGGCCTCATATGCTGGATGGCTGGCGGCTTTCCGGGCTTGGGGATAAGGACCACGTCCGACTTTTTCCACTCGTCCGGTATTTTGCCATTCTTCCAACATTTGTTGATGTAATCTGTGAGGTGCTGTATCGCCTGATCGTCCAGGTTCCGGAGGATTTTGTTAGAGATCCTGTCAGGCCCGGGGGGCTGATTTTGTCTTGAGGTTCTGCAGGACTGCTCTTATTTCTTGTTCTGAGTAGTCCCTATCCAGATCTTCGTTAGATGAGCCCTCGTACTCCTTGTGATTGATGCCCGGGGGTCTCGCAAGGTACGTTTGGACAATATCTTCCCCCAATGCTTTCATGTTGCCCCTGTATTGGTGCTTGATCTTAGCCATCTCAGCTCTCGATGCCGCCTTGGTGTTTGCTGGATCGAGTAAGTGTCGAAGAATCCTCCATGTCTTGCTTGTGTTAATGTTCTTGTCCATGGTGTTACACACCTCGTCCCATTCCTGGTTGCAGAGCTCTGCGCAGTGTTCTTCTATTTGCTTGTTTAATTCTGTGATTTTTCTTCTCAGATTTCTGTTGTGTTTTTGTGCTTGGAGCCGCAACTGGATCGATTTCTTGGCTTGTTTTAGGTGCGCCATTCTGCTGTCCACCCTTGGCTGCTCGTCCCCTTCCCAGTCGTTCCATTCTACGTCAATAGTGGCCTTCCCGACGTCTTCTAGTAATTCGTGATTCCATTGCTCAATGTTCGTGAGGGGTTTCTGTTCTTTCTCGTCTCTGTTTTTCCTAAATTTGTCCCAGTCTACGAGCTTGGTCTGCGCCAGCTTTGGGGGCAGAACCGCGTCTCCTATGGTGACGCTGACAATCCTGTGGTCACTACCTAGATCCTCGAAGGTATTTTCCCACGTAACCTGCCCCACATTCTTGCAGAGGGTGAGGTCTGGTGTGGTGTCTCTATTGAGGCCCGCGCCAATCCTCGTATGGGATGATGGTTCGTTGAGCGTCGTTAGATCCGCCTGCTCTATGACTTGAATGAGGTCCCTCCCCTTCTTTGTGTTGTAAGGGTAGCCCCATAACTGGTGAGGTGCGTTAAAGTCGCCCCCTATGACAAGCCTATTATTGCCCGCAATGTCCACTGTCCCGCATATGAGCTCGTCGAATTTGTGTTTTCTGCCGTCTTTTGAGGGTTTGCTGTAGATGTTTAGGACGAAGGTGCTGTTTTCTTTCTTGTTGCGTGGAATGATTTCGATAAGAATGTGACTAATGTCCGTCACCTTCGTGTCATGCTGGATGGCGACTAGGCCTTTTCTGACCAGCGTGGACGTAAGAATATTCCAACCTTTGCCTTCAGTTTGTTGCTGGTGGGTTGTATAGCCTGCCAGTTTGGCGTGGCAGAGAGTCTCTTGAAGAATGATAACGTCTGGCTTTTTCTTTACATTTTCTTTGATATATTGCGTTAATACCGATCGTTTCTTCTCAAAGCCGCGGCAGTTCCACTGCCATATACGCAGACTCTCCTTCTTGTTCTTAGCCATCATGTACAAACGTAGCGGGGCAACGGGTGTTGCGTCCTTGGCCATTGGGCGCTACCGGAGGTCGTGGGGCACCGTGGTTGGCCGTGTTCGGCGCATTTGCCTGCGGAGCTGGTGACACTTGGCTGTCAATCTGTGTTTGTATCCGCTTTTCTATTGCAACAACTCGCATCATTAGGGCTTCATGAATCGTTTCGTATTTTTGCGCTTGTACTGTCTGCTCCATTTCGTTCATTCGTGTTGCCAAAACCTCAAACATTTTATCCATTTTCTCTGATAGCTTTTCGATCATTTCCTCTAAGATGTCTGTTTTCTTTGTGCTGGACCTAGGTCTCTTTACGTCCTGGATTACGCTTTCCTGTTCGTTAGATTTCGTTGCCTGGACTTTCCGCTTGGTGCCCAACTGCGCCGGCCCTTCCCCCTCCTGCATAACCTCCTCCATTGGTTCTTGGGGGGCAGGATTATGTGCCTTAGGGGGTGTGTTGTTCAGCGCGTTACAAACCTCGTCTACCTTCTTGGCTAACTCTGCATTTTGCTTTCTTTCTTTTTCTAACTCTTGGCGTAATAGCTTGATCTCCTCTTTATAGCCTAGCGTCTCTTCATCTACCGTATTGTTTCTCGCGGTTCCGGACCTCCCCGATTCGCGCCCGACTTCGGCGTCTGACCAGCCCACCTTTGTTGTCGTGAAGCTCGCGTCCTGGCTCGTGCTCCCGGGCTGCTGGCTCTTCCCCTCGCGAGAGGGACCTCTTCCTGGGGCCGGTTCCGGCGGGTGTCCCCTCCCTGGGTTTGCTCCTGGATCTCGATCTTGTTGTGGATCTCGACCTGGACCTCGATGTTCCTCTGCTTTTTCTCTGTGGTCTTGCGTCTGGCTGGGTGGCGTCTGGTGAAACCGATGATTCCCCTCTCTTCGGCCCTGGCTGCCCATCTACGTTGTTTCACTATGTACGGTGTCTTGAATTTAGCCCTGCATAGGCGGTCTGCCGTGGGGTGGCCTTCTCCACAGAGTTTGCATCGTGGTTTGCAGTCATCCTCTTGCGTTGGGCTGCGCATTCCACATCCTGGACACAGTTTTTCTTCCGGACGTGGGCAAACGTCGAGTCTGTGCCCAAGTCTTCCACACTCCTTACAGAAGTCTATCTGCTTCTTGTATAGCGAGACTCTGGTGATCGTGCTCTTGAAGTACACCCATGTCGGCACCCTGTAGCCGTTGAAAAGGAGTATGATCGTGGTCGTACTTCCGAGCCTCTTGGCATGGATCAGGGACGGGTTCCTATTGGTAACCAGAGCTTCGAGCAGGTATTCTTGTGTATATTTCAGAGGGACATTTCGTATTATGCCTTTGGCAGTGTCATCCGGTGCAGACACGTATGCATTGACTTCGTGCGTCTTTCCCTCTATCTGGATCTCCTTAATTCTTCTGAGTCTTTCTGCTGTGGCGCTTTCAGGTGTGCTGACCACTACTATGTTCTGCGTAAGGTTGGGGCAGATTGTTAGTTGGTCATCCCTGGTAAGGCCTGCTGCTTCGTAGATAGCTTCGTCTAGCGAGGCCGAGCACGTGGCCCTGATATTCAGTCCGTCCCTCGGTCTTATGATTACTCTCACATCGCCCTCAGGTAATTTGGGCATCTTACTTGAGTTTAGAATCCTGCCGGCGATCATCTGGCCCGCCTTGCGTGGATTGGGCGGCGAGAAATTCGACTTGGATGTAGCACTCTCCTTGCGCTCGGCGTCTTTCTTCTTCTTGTATGTAACGTAAGTCCATCCGTTTGTACTATCATCGTCGTCTTGGCCTGGGTTTTTGTTGTCGTCTAGTTGACCAGCGTCTCTTTCGTGTCCAATGTCTTCCATATCGTTGTCATCTTGGTTAAAACTCATATCGAGTCACTTGAAGTTCGTGGGAACGCGCACCACTCGAGTTTCAGTCCGCAGCCCCGGCTGGCGGCGCGGGGCTCTTTCTCACCGACGCTAGTCCTAGCGTTCGCACACGTAGCGGGTAGAGACTTTTGACGATAAAATATCGAGAAAGTGTCCCCCCACCTGAGATTTCTGTATCCGCAGATGCCTCTCGAAGAACTGGTTCTTCTGATATAAGGTTTCGTGGGTCCTGAAGCAACAGGCGTCTCACAGTCATGAAAAAAGCGGGAGCCGACGTGACCCGCGTTTGAACTCGTCCAACAAAAAAAAAAAAAAAAAAAAAACGTTCACCACAAGTTTCGATAACGGTCTCCATTGGCTGCGCCGTCAGTTACGTCATACTCTACGTCGCACCCAAGTGCGCGCGTGATTGGCAGCGCCGTTAGTGACACCATTCTCTGCGTCGCACCCAAGCACGCGTGCCATTGGCTGCGCCGTCAGTGACGTCTCTTCATCCCTTCGCAGCCGTGCTGCCGAGACCGAGCGCAGCAGTTAATTTCAACTTGCAAGTGCCACATGGGGAGGGCACGAATCATATGAACGCCCAAACAGCAGACAACTTTCCAAGAACAGCGTCTACAGCTGATCCGTACGAGGATTGATGTTCGCCGGGCCGATGCAGCAGTACGGGCACAAGAACAGGCCCGGGTGGCGAAGCGCAAGCAGCAACTGCGCACCGAGGATCCGGCAGCCTTACGAGCAGAATGCAAGCGACAACGGCGAGCCGAGGAAGCGGCGTTGCAAGCAAAGCAGTGTCAACGTGGCAATGGCGGGAACGCGTTCACCGGGGCCAATGCCCGCTTTCGGCGAGAGTTTCTTAAGCGGTAGTTTGGCTTCGGCTGCGACGTCTGCAACCGCCTCTGGCCGCACGTTTCAGCTTCGCTGGTTAACCATCTGTTCGGAGTGCTTGGGCAGAGATTTTTTTTTTTCATGCAGTTCCGCTATTGTTGTGCTTTCGGAAGATTGGAGTTGGAGTAGTGTAGGGTAGATCTGTGATATGCTTATAACCACGGTAGCCTCCAACTTGAGGTGCATTATACAAAAATCAACAAGTGAAAACGAGTGTAGTACAAAATACAAATATATAGGAAGCGAAACATTGCTCCGTCGGCATAAACGGTCTAAAAGTGATCTCTTGCAGCCGAAGTTGCATATGCATATTTAAATCGCTATGACGGCACAGAGAAACGGAAACTGCATGCACAATGCCATGAGCGGGCCACGTGAAATTTCGAATTTGCACAAATAAGAAAAGCTTCTTTAGTACTACGTCACCACATCTGGAGCTCGACCAAACTTGTGGGCCGATAACCACTTCCAAGATACCATTATATCTCCATGGTCTGTGACCTGTACGCTTTCCTGACGCACGCATTTGCATAACGACGGACAAAACACGTGTTATCCACAGATAAGGCCTTGAATGCCTTAGTTCAGCTGATCTTACGAAGGGCGATACCCGGCACAGGGCAGAGAGGGCACCATTCGCACTCCTACCTTCGCGTCTCCAGGTCATATGTAGCGGCCATGTCGGTAAGTGCCAACAATGGTGTTCCTATGCTATTTGTGTCTTAAAGTATTGTTGAAATGGTATATACCAACTACCTACATGTTATAGTGAAAAGGCGTGTGCTATTGTTTGCAACTCAAATCATGGGCTCAATTCACAAGCCTTTTCATTCGAAAGTCATCTGTTTCATTGGCTTGCCGCCTTTTATAGATGGGTGTATGTTCAATGGCAGGCTTGGTTCAACTTCACGCTGAAAAATAATTCTATCCGTAGAGCACTTCAGTGAACGCGCGCCGCGGACAGCGTTGTTCGTTTTTTCTAATTTTATGGACAGAACAGTTAACAGCTAGAAAATCGGTTTGCATGCAGCAACTCTTGTCGATCAATCTTCGCGCACGCCAATGCACACTAAGGCAACTTCATTTAGGTAAGAAACCATTAGGTTCAGTTCAGTTTATTATTCTTAAAGGCCCCGTTTTTGGGGTTGTTCCATAAGGGGTGGGATACTTCATTCACTGGATAATACAAAGTAAAATCTAATGGTAGTCTTGGAAAAAAAAAAACGTTGATGCGCTCTGCGAAGAAGAACGCGCGTTAAATATTTGCACAAGAAAGGTTCATTAATTTGGCAGGAATAGAAGAAACAGCAGCACGCGGCAGTCGAACGTAATAACTAGTAGAAATCTTGCACAAAATTACCACTGTACAAATAAATACACACTAACCATCAATAAACGCTGTTCAAATAAATACACGCGTCAAGTGATGAGTTTGTAGAGTCAATGACAAATAATTTGGCAAAGCAGAAGACATAGCAGCATTGAACATATGGTGACTATTTGCAGATTCAATATGATAGGGAAGAGCACTCCAATCTGACGCTGTTCGATGAGAAAAGTAAGCACATAAGGTACTTGTGTGCGAGCGTGGCTTTAATACTTAGAGCGTTTAACCAGTGCGTTGCGATATTCTTGCAGGTCGTACGATGTACGGCACGCGTTTAAGTGAACTTTAGAAAAATTTATGAAGAAGACCACGCCTGGCTATCGTACGGCGGTGCAAGAGCGACTGTAACTGATTCTTTTCTTTTAGGGCGGATGCACTTACGTCATATGAGAAGGATGAATGAATGTATTTTGAAACGCTTTTTTGGAAAGGCTCAAGCGCGTTGATGAGATATATTTGAAAAGGGTTTCATATTAGTCAAGCATATCGAACTTTAGGCCTGATTAGTGATCTGTACGCAAGAAGTCTCACGTCCTGGGGAGCGTGACGTCAGTGGCGCCTCAAAAAGCGGAGCGATTGGTTCGCCGATGATACTGTGCCATTCATTACGTGCACGGTTAAGATAAAAGAAAAATAAGACGCCTAAGTACTTAAATGATGTGACTGTTTCATTGGGGTTCATGTCTATTGTGTAAGAGGATAGGAAAGGGGTTGCAACTACGGGTAAATTAGATATGTTTGCATTTTTTTGGATAAGAGTCGTCAGCCACAGGGCACACCAACACGGCACGTTTATACGATTTTGTTATTCGTCAGTGATATTGTTAATGGCATGGCAAATCACACAGTCATCTGCGAACATGCGAATTTTACAAGTTACATGAGGAGGTAATTACTCATTGATATTGAGTCAGATTGGACATGGCAATACTAAAAAAAAGTTGGCCTAGGACAGATTCCAAGGGTACACCTGAGGGGACCAGAAGAAGGACGCAGGACTGGTCATTGACGCTAACGGTATTTCCCAGCCAGGACTTTCAAAGCAGGTCGCGAAGGTTGAAAAACAAGATGTAATTAACTAACCGGTGCTTGCGAGAATGCGGCTGCGCAATAAAACCCGCTCTATGCGAGATGCCGGTAAGATTGAGTCTTGAAAGAAAACGAACCGCTAAAGTACAGTAATTCAATCGCAGCGATGTTGCATTGATACGGTGAGTTTTCAGAAGTGCTGTTGTCGAGGTATAATAGTTCATAGACGAAGTATTCGTTGAAGTTTCCTGTCTTCGTTGAATGAGCCTATCAAAAAAGACAGTCTTTTTTTGATAGGCTCATATATTAGACAGTGAAAATGATGCAGCTGATTATTTAGTTCCTAATGAAATCATTGACGAATGTTTATTATGTGCTTGGGTGATGGGCTCGATACACTGCCGCGTCATTGAAGTTAGACTTATTTTCATGTAAATGCAAGAACGTGCGGTAATTGGAACTATATTAGCTCACTGCTTTTGGATGCTATTGGTTTTGACTAAGCCAAGACACATCAGAGCGATGATGCTGAGCAGAAAAAGTAATGCAAATTTGCCTCTCATACCTCTTCACGGCTTCAAGTGACGTAATTTACCTAATGAACGCGAATTTTTAATCGTCGTTGCAGCGAATATTTTTACGGATGGGTGCAAGACCGCATGCTTTTCCCATGCTGTTGCTATCATGGCTCACGCAAAAATTTTCGGCTGTTGCTATAGGGGCGTGTTAAAGACGTCACATTCTCTCGAGCCAACTATATGCTAAGAGTGCCATCGGCTGATAATATGAGTACGTTCGCACACAGAATACAACGTAAACAAGAAGCACTATCACATATGCTGCACTAAATACTGAAGGAGGAGGAGGAGGAGGAGGAAGAAGAAGGAAAGGCAGGAAGGTCAACCAGACGCGCGTCCGGTTTGCTATCCTACACTGGGAAGGTTTGTTCACACCAAGTGTTCTGAAGTTTAGACACGTTAGGAAAGCTGAGCAGAATTAGCTGATTGCATTATCTAAACATCATAAGTCTGCTGAAAATATTTACAAATAACGTAATTTTCTTGAGTATCTCACACCTTATTACCACTGTACTGCACAGGTGTTAATACCTCTTGCTTTTCCTCGTCCTCTACGAAGCCTCTAATTGAATGACCAATGATTAGGTGAGGTGAGGAAATTAGCAAATATTGAGGCGTAAAGCAGATCCAGCTCAAGCAGGGCAGTCACTCTGCCCTATTAGAGATCAGTGGAAGGAGCCTTCGTGGGCGAGTGGGCATAAAATAGACTCATCGTGATGGTGATGCAATGCTGACCACACAGCTGAACTCAACAAAAATCACTCTAGTTTCAGGACCCACTTGCCTCACCACCGTCATCGGCAGTTAGGGGACCTCGAGGGCCGTACTACCAGGTGATCGACGGCGTCCCGAAATGCGCGTTGTTGGACCCGGACATTTACCGAGAGAGTCTCAGCTTCCGCCCCGTCAAGGGCGACTTGGTGCAGAGTTCGTTCCCGAAGAGCGGTACGCACTGGGTCCAATACATCACGCAGCTCATTCTGAAAGGTGGCGAACCGGTGCATTCGTTCGATGAGTTCGCATGCAACACCCATGCGCTGGAGTACTCGAGACACGACGAATGGAAGCCAACGCTACCAATGAGGCTGTTCTTCACGCACCAGGTCTTGTGCTCGGACAGCATGACTGAAGACACCAAGTACGTGTACGTCGCGCGAAATCCCTGGGACGTGTGCGTGTCTCTCTACCACGCAACGACTGAATTGAACGTGTGGCGCTTTCAGGACGGCACCTTCGACGAACTCTTCGATGCTTTCCTTGAAACGGACATCGGATATGGCAGCTACTTCGATCACGTGGCTTCCGGTTACGCACTAAAAGATCGACCGAACGTCTTCTTCATGACGTACGAGGAACTCAAAAGGGACACACGTGGAATGGTGCTGAGGCTGGCGCATTTCCTCGGAGACTGTTACGGGAAATTTCTGGTCGAAAACGAAACGACGCTGGAAAATATCTTGGAGCTGTCCAAGGCCGAAAACATGCGTAAAGTAGTTCTTCTAAATTTTCTGGCAAACGAGTCGCCCGAATGGGAAAGCCTCTGCCGTAAGAACGACCTGTCTTGCAAAACAGGATATGGCGGAGACAAAATGAAGTATTGCATTGTCAGAGAAGGAAAAGTGGGCGGGTGGAGAGATCACTTTTCACCACTGCAGCTGGCACGTTTGGAAAAGAAGATACAAGAACAAAAGGAGAAAGCTGCGTTCATGGAGCTGTGGAAAGATATTCGCGCTGAAGCAATGAAAATCTCATCCTCCTAACTTTCGCAAAGGTGCGGTGAAGCCCTACGCGTTTTTGTTTTTGTGTTAAAACATTCATTTTTTACTGCTAACACGATTTAATATAGCGTTACCGTTGGCTGAAGGTGCAAATTTGATTGTGTAAAAAAAATAAAGCGAACTGAATTGGGAGCTTGAATGCCTGATATCTTGCTATTTGACCGTATAATAAAGCCTTCTTCAACTGCTCTTTTATGGTGCTAGCTTTAAGCGATATTCTGTTTCTTGATCGGTGACTTCCGGTCTCCTTCTTGTCAACTGCAAGTCGAGATTCAGGCTGTGTCTGAAATAATCGAATAACAAAGAAAATAAGTTAATACTTCAGATTAAAAGTTTTATTGAATACATATGACATCGAAGTAGATATTTACTGAATTTCAGGGCCGGTTCACTGTCAGGATAACGAATGAAGATTAATTGAACGAATTAATTGAAAGACCGGGCGATTTTCTTGAGGGTACCTGGGGTTGTGACACCTGACGGAGAAAATCGCAGCCAGGAGCTTCCTTCTGCGTGGCCCCTGCGATCCGCACCGGCGTTGCGACGGCGCGCTGCCACGATCACAACTTTTATAGCAGGTAAAAGCTTTCGCCGTAGAAAGCCTGCCAGCACGACAAAGTCGGCTGGGGCGACTGCATTAACAAGGGACCAGCACGGCCTTAAATTACCTATAGTCGATTGTTTCGTGTGCCCTAAACGGTGCTTGAGGCGCTGTCCACATCGTCCTCCCATTTTAACACGAAAGTGTTTTATGCCGGGGTCCACCAAGATTTCAGTGACGTATTTCCTTCACGGAAATGACGTCGAAAAATACAGATGATCAGAAGACAAAGAAAAAAGTTTTTAGGAAGTCCTCCTACGTAGGCAGGGCGTTGACCATTCTTCGTGAGGCAGGCGCGACATTACGGCAAAGAATCCTAAGGAATTTTACCTGCTTAGATGTGGCCTTGACAGTTCGTCTTACGCCGGCACAGCTCGGTCGAAGACGGAACTATTCCCATAGGACTATAGCGCAAATGCATTGGTGAGGGAGACAAGGACTCGTCGAAACTCTGGTGTCTAGCTGACCGATCTTCCTGCGGGAAGAAGGGTTGCACGAGGCCAACAACTGTGGTACAAGAATGGGGAGATCAAGGAACGCCGGCTTGGTCATCTCCCGAAGAAGAGTGCACGGCGCAGTGTATACGCTGCCAGCACGCTTTCTTGCAAAAAGTGCGTGGCTATGAGTTCTACACTGCACACGTTGCGCGTTGTCATTGCTCTATGCGTTAATACCAACAGAAATTGAATATCCCAAGCAGGAGTGGATTATCCAAGATTCAAAGGGTTCAAGTTAACCGGGCCCTCCGGGTTTAGGGGGCCCCCCGAGCGCGGGAAAAGGAGGCAGACTTCGCGGTTCGTTACGGAAAAGTTTAAACCTCCAGGTGATTTTGCTTATTGAAACATAGTTTACTTATTTCGACAACGAATGCTTCACGTAGTTGTAATGCTTCTAGCAGAACAAGGGCCCTCTCTCAGGGAATCTAACGATTTCATTGGGTCGACCCGTAATGGCAACTTCCTTGCGAGTCTTCAACTGATCGCCAAGTTCGGTCGTTCCTTTGCTGCCAATCGAAAAAAAGACGTGGCAAGACATCCTCCCACTCTTCAACAATTGTGAAAGAGCTCGCGGAAGGTACAACCTGTTGTGGGGGAAGCCGTTCGTTTTTTTTTTTTTTCGGGTTTGAACAACGTATATACCATCTCTTTGCTGCGTCTACTCATCGTTGGGCTGTACTCCAAGCCCACTTGAAACACAACGTGACAGCCGTACTGCCAAAACAAGTCTCAGACACGCAGTGGTCAGCGCAAGCGGATGCAACGAGGGCTGCCGTGGCAGGTTCTAAATAAATAAAAGCCGTCTTGCAAAGCCGTCTTAATGGCATCAAACTCTCGTTCATTCGGTCATCACTCACCGCAAGCCGGTTAACTCAGGCGAACCTCGAAATCGCCAAGCGCGAAGTGCCGCAAATAATCGATGCAGAGGAGCAAACAACCAAAACGGCCGCGGGCTTTCAGAAA
>JALIZH010012292.1:0-35265 GCA_030522465.1 Rhipicephalus appendiculatus
GCCACGTCATCATCTTTTGTGACATCGTCGAACTTTATCAGTGACCTTGACAAACAATTACTTATACACGACCGTCATATCAAATTCTTGAAGGCGTAAGCTCCACCATGCTAGCCGACCAGACGGGTCTTTCAAGTTGGTCAGCCAGCAGAGGGAATGGTGGTCGCTGACTACGTGCAAGGAACGGCCGTAGAGATATGGGCGTGACAGCAAGACATTCTTTTTCCGTTGTGGAGTAGATGGACTCGCCACGGGAAAGCGTCCTATTAGCATATGCGATCACCCGCTCGGCTGAGTCTTGCCACTGGACGAATACAGCGCATAAACCAACGTTGCTGGCATCTGTGTGGATCATGGTAGGAGCGTCCTCGTCAAAGTGAGCAAGCACAGGTGGTGTCTGCAGGCGTTGTAGGAGATCGTCAAATGCAGCTTGCCCCATACGAAAGGAACGTCTCCTCTTGTTAGGCGTGTTAAAGGCGAGGCGATGTGCGAGAAATTGGCAATAAATCTTCGGTAGTATTCACAGAGGCCAAAAAAAAACGTCTCACTGCTTTTTTTATCTGTTGGCGCGGGAAATTTCCTGACGGCCGCAATCATGTCGGGGTCAGGTCGAACACCTTCATGGTTCACAACATACCCTAAGAGCTGGAGCTGCTTGAAACTGAATTGACATTTCTCGGGTTGCAGTGTCAGGCCGGCAGGCCTTATTGCTCCGAATACCGAAAGCAGCCTTCTTAGGCCTTGCTCAAATGTTTTCGAGGAAAGAATGATGTCGTCGAGTTGTACCACACACGTCTGCCACTTAAGGCCTGATAGAACAAAATCTATCAGAGTCTGAAATGCTGCTGGAGCTGAGCACACTCCGAAGGGAGAGACTTTAAATTCATAAAGCCCGTCAGGCGTTACAAATGCAGTCTTTTCTCTATCGCACTCATCGACCTCAATTTGCCAATATCCACTTTTGAGGTCCATCGACGAGGAAAGCAGCGTGCATTCCTCAGCCTGTCAAGTGAATCGTCGATGCGCGGTAATGGATAGTCTTTTTTTGTCAGGCGGTTCAGCTTGCGGCAGTCGACGCAAAAGCGCAAGTTGCCGTGTTTCTTTTTAGACAACACTACCGGCGATGCCCAAGGGCTTTTTGACGGCTGGATAACGTAATCGTCGAGCATTTTCTTCACTTGTTCTTCGGACTGCTTCGCGCTCTTTCGGTGCTACGTGGTATGGGCTTTTGTCGAATTGGCTTAGCTGTCTCCTCCGTTATTATCCGGTGCTTCATGCACGCTGCTGATGAGAAGTCGATGAGAAGCAACCTTTGAACTGGTGAAGAAGATCCACTAGACGCTGTCTCTGCGGGGGTGATAAATCAGTGCTCACGTCAACAGCTGGTGGGCCCGACGCGGCTTGCGGCTCCTTCGTGTTGCACTGCAAAGCACTCGCGGATTTCGGCAATCTCGTCGAAGTAGGCAACTGTAGTGCCTTCTGTAATGTGTCGTCGCTCGTTGCTGAGATTCGTCAACAGGACCTCTGCTTGCCCGTACACAATACTGATGAGACTTCTGGCAATAGCAACACCTTGAGAGAGGAAAAGCTTTGATACTTCTTCAGCGACACCTTCTCCACTACGCTGTATGTTGGTCGCGACAGGAACAAGGCGGCATGATAACGGTGGTACGGTCACGTCGTCGATGACGCGCAGGGACTTTCGGTGTAACGCTACGCTTTGATCCGCTGAAAAGGTCAGTTCACCGTCCGCTATATTGATGACGGCACCGTATTCACGCAAGAAATCCGCCCCTAAGAGTGCCTGTTTGCAACACTCAGAAAGAATGACGAAAGTTGCGACGAATGATGAATCCCCTATCTTGATTATTGCGGTGCACTTTCAAGTAGGTGTGAGTAGTTGTCCTCCAACTCTTCTAATGACCAGTGCCGTCACCTCGTGACCGTCAATCGTAAGTGCAATGTCGGCGGTAACAACCTCGTCTTTAGTCGAATCATTGGCAATTTTCGGCTCTTCGTTCGGCAGTAATGGGAGATTTTCAGCACTTCGACGAGTCGCAGCCTTCCCCCCCTGACGTCTCTGCTTTTAGTTTCCCCGGCGTGGACTGGCAGATCTCCCTCTCGGCATGTCAGTGGGGCTACGTTTAGTGGATGGAGAATAACGTCCAGGAGAGGGTGAGCGCGACCGGATACCAGGAGAAACGTCCCGCGAGGTCGTCATACTCGTATCGACTTCAAGATCTCCGTTGAAATGGCGCCGAGGAGTAGTGGACGTAAATCCTTGGTACCCTGCGATGCGATAAGGGCAATACCGAACGATGTGGCCTGCTTCCCCACAATGAAAGCACAGTGGCCTATACTAAGGCTTACGCCAAAGGCCGGTTTTGCGAAGTGGTGGTCGCATCGGCGTCGTAGTTTCCTTGTGGTACCAAGGCGCTGTCGGCGGCTGTTGCTGGTGGTACTGCTGATTGTCGGCACATTAAATGGCTGTCGGCGGACAATGTCTGCGCAGCTTGCTCTGGGAGTGTTGGTGTTCGGCTCTGGAAGCGAAAGCGCTTGCATAATATCCTGGCGCAGAACTTCTGTAACTGACGCAATTGCGCCGTCGTTCGGATTGGCAACGAGCTTCTTGACCTCTTCTTGTACGAATTTCTCGTATCAACTGGCGCAAAGAACCCACGTCAGGTGTTGTCACTGTGGTCACGGCTGTCGCCCTCATTGGTGCACTGTTGGTTAGGCGGTCATACTGGCGGTAGCGTAGGTGCAGTGCGCGTTCGATGCCTGTCGCCTCCTTCCAAAATTTGTCGACGCTTGCAGGCGGGTTTCGAACGAGACCAGCAAAGAGCTGCTCCTTAACGCCGCTCGTGAGGTGGCTGATCTTTTTGGCCTCGATGAAATAGGCGCGCCATGTCCTCAACAAACATCGCAACGGATTCACTTTTTTTTAATCCGTGACTCGAGGAGTCGCTTTGAAAGCTCTAGTCTTTCGGTGCCTGCGAACGTGTCCAGGAACTTCCGCCGGAACTCGTTTCAAGACGACCACGCGCAGATCGTGAACCATGGATCGGGCTCCCTCTTGAAAGGGGAATTACACGTAGCCCTAATTTCTGCGTCGCGTTCCACCCGTTAACGTGGGCTGTGCGCTCGAACTTCTCGAGCCAGTCATCTGCGTTCATCTGCGAGCCAGTCATCTGCGTTGCCATGGAAGCCCACACGAATGCGAGGGTTCAAAATAGTCACCTGTGTCGTGCTGGGGCTGGCCATGTCGGGGGCGCTGCTTCCAGGCGCGGTCATGCTTTCTGACAAAGGACCAAACTCTGGGCTCAGGCCTAACAGGCGGCGGCTGTTACTGTGAACGGGTGTATCGACGCGCGGAAGTCTTTCTGGGCTAGATGCGAGGCTGTTGGCCAGGTGTCCCGAACATGTACCCAGCACCTCTACCATTGTCACGACGCAGACACAGCAGAAGTCGAATGCAGTGCAGCTCACTTTAATTACACAAAACACTGCAAGCTGATCGGGCGAGAACCTCGTCTTTCTCTATGGCTGCGCGTGCTCTTCGTAACCGGTGACACCGATACGTCATCTATCAGCCAGGCGAGAAAGTGTGGGTCTGGAGTGCTATCCGCCGGCGGGGACTTTCTGAAAAATTACTGAAGAGGTATTTCGGTCCCTACACAGTTGTACGACGCCTAAGTGGCGTTAACTACGAGGTCATTCCTGACACTCGCTGGCAAAGTCGCCAGCACAAGCATAAATCGTGCATGTTGTGCAAACTTAGCCCTGTTGTTCGGATTGACTTCTACCATACGTCCACTGCACCGTATTTTGTAGTAGAGCATCTAGAAGATGCTCTCTGGAGGGAGGCGAATGCCGCATCCAACGTGAAGCACGAAAACAACGAAGACCACGCGCAGCCAGAGAGAAAGACGAGGCTCCCGCCCGATCAGCTTGCGAGTGTTTTGTGTAAATAAAGTGAACTGTCCTGCATTCGACGTCGGCTGTGTCTGCGTCATGACAATATCCGCATACTGCTTCTGGTATTTGCAATACCCATGTTGCTGTTGACATCGTTAGCCAACTATAAACAACTCGTTATATAAAACATATGCGGCTGTCCAACATATCTCTGTGCGTACAGCATTTGTACATATAGTTAGCTTCATTTCGCAACGTTTCGCTGAATATGAAAATTACACCAGTCACATTTCCTGCGCATGCTTCGCGTAACATCGATTCCCATGGTACGAGGGATCTGCCGAATTTATTGAGCTCACGAGATCTGCCAAAATTTTTTCATCCTTTGAATCAAGAAAAAGGTAGCGAGAAAAAAAGTGGAATCGCTGTTCGCGTTCCGGAACGAAAACTCAAGCTACAGCTATGCACACTGTACACTGATAGCGGCGAACAGAGCGTCGGCCGTCGATGACTGGCAAGCGGTGAAGTGCGCCAGCTTTTCGACATGTGCTATCGAATATTCCAGCGCTATCGCTGGTGGCCGCGTTAACCTCTAGGCTCTTCGCGGCCTGCGCGCAGTCTTACGAAATGATCTTATAGAATCGCGAAGCTTCTGAAACATTGTGGCGCGCCCTCTGCGCCGAGCGTTGCAAACAGTCTCTGCGGCTGAAATCCGAATATATAAAAAAAAAACATGGTTGCTTCCTCTGTCATAGGAATCGGTATAACACGAAAGTGAAACGTGTCCTTACAGAAGTAGTCGAATATTTGCTGCACATTGATATAAGAGAGCTTGCACAATGTCTATTCGTGTGTTGACAGTTATAGCACGCTTTAACGTGGATGCATCCACGTTGACGCTTGATGGTACATCTGCATCCCGACGACTAACGTCTATGATGAATGATTAAAGAAACCCTTGTGGTCATAGATGCTTGTGGTAGCTGTACGGTGAGAGCGGAGTCATTGAAAGCGGTGTGACAGCCAGAAGAGCGTCAATGATTGGGCGCCGAACTTTGGGCTAAGGTCGCCTACTCGCGGCATGTTAGAGTTATTGAACAACGCTGCCCGACCAGAGGGAAACGCAACGCGCGTCCCGTCTTTTTTTGCGGGGCTAGCTGGGAACATGGCTAGGGACGCAGAGTTACGGCCGCGCGACGCACTCGCGCGTCGCACAGCTATTTTTGGTATGGACGGATGCTACGAGTGTGAATGCTAGGGGTAAGGTCGCCACCTGGCAGATTGTTAATGCGTCGGGCAAAATTGCACGTTTACTATTCGAAACACGCCGAATGGGATGGACGCGTAGAAGCAACGCTTTGAAGAAAGTAATCGTGCATTTCACGGTCATAACACATTACTTCTCTTAGCAAGAGCACTGTGAGAGGACAGTGGTAGATATAAAAGACTTGTTTTTAAAGGGGCCCTGCAACACTTTTTGAGCATGCTCAGAAAACGCTGCCCATCGGTAGTCCAGGCTCTCGAGAACACGCGAGCCAAATATTATAGCGCAGCACGCGGCGTGGAATTCACAAAAATTCTCGAAGTCAGCCAGAAATTGCTTTCTCTTCTCTCGACAAATGACGTTGCGTACCCAAAAATCACTCGTCACCGACGAGAGATTTTTTTGTATCAGCCATTGGCTGATTTGAGCATGGCGCGCTCGGTAGTTACAGAGGCCGCCGCGGGAGGCCGCGACTTGTCCACGCGTGCGCGCGCGATCGCAATGAAAATTCGCGTATTCGAACAAAAAAAATGAAAGAGAAAAAGCGCTCAAGATCACGAGGCGCGCGTGACGTATTTTCTTTCTCCGTGCCATTCCTCCCTGCTTAGCTTCCAGCGCTTTCGACGGGACGAGAGAAGAGAGAATGCAATTGCAGCGTGCGAGCAATCTTTGTAACTCCACTCGTACTGGACGGATTCCAAAAATTTTTGCGGCAATGAATTCGTGAGGCAATAAGCTCCTTTAGTGAATCCATTTCATGGCTACTTGGAAAAGTGTTGCAGGGCCCCTTTAAAGCCTGCGAAGTATGTGACCGTGGCGCAGTGGATACCGTGCCCGGCATCTCTTGTCGCGGACCTAGAGGTCGTAGGTTCGACTCCCGTTGACGGAACGTTTTTTCTTTGTCTTCTGATCATGTGTATTTTTTCGACGTCATTTCCCGTGACGGAAATACGTCACTCAAATCTTGGTGGACCCCGGCATAAAACACTTTCGTGTTAAAAAAAACACGCGTCGCAATATTGTCACGGGGTCGTGACATTGACGAAGGCAGCAGTCGGTATGTCCAAGATGAAACTGTTTATTTGGCAGAAGTTGTGACCGGTAAACAGAAAGACAGACACACTGGCAGTGATAGCGGGGAACAGGGCGTCGGCCGTCGATAAAACTGATCATCGTTGGGACGCGCGCTGTCTTTTAAACAGCACTCATCGAACTTTCCAGCCTTATCACGGGTGGTCGCGCAAGCTCTGGAATAAGCTTGACTGTTCGCATCTGACGCGCAATCTTCACAAAAGGATCTACTACAATCGTGAGGCTTCTCGAACACTGACCCCCGTATTATAGAACGGCTCTTCACTCAACGCTTCACCTTGACTTGAGAAAGTCGATGGCAGCGCCGTCTCTAGGCAGAACAAGTCATTGCACATCAGCGGTAATTCGCCGCGATTCTTAAGAAGCGCTGTGTCATTTTCAGTCGAGCAGCGGCGCTCTGCTGAACTCAGTCAAGTGAAGGACGGAATTCGAGTCGAGGCTTGTTTGAGAATACAGGGGTGAGGCGCGGTCTGCGCCGAGCATTGCTGACCGTCTTTGTGGGCGTAAAACGAATACAGCAAAATTGAAACAAGAAACACAGGTGGCAATATGTAGGTATTGGCTCTATTCCGCGCATTTCTCTATGATTTGATGTGAGTATGCTCTGTTCTATGGTAGCCGGCATGTCATGCTCTTTGGTGCTTTGGTTGATTTAATTTTAAGGTGGCTTTAATTCTATTAGCTATTACCTTCCTAAATAGCTTGTAGACAACAGATGGAAGCTAAATGGCCTGTAACTTTTCAGGTCCACTGACGTCCCCTTTCTTATGGATTAAGATGATGTTAGCATTCTTCCAGATCCTGGTACCCTCACCGTGAAGAGGCACTTCGTATAAAGTGTGGCCAGTTTTTCTAACCCAATCTGCCCATCGTCTTTCAACACATCGGCATTCACCTGGTCCTGATCAACGGCTTTACCTCTTTGCATTCCGTTTAAGGCTTTCTTTACTTCCTCAGTCGTTACTGGAGGGATGCCGATTCCCCTCGGCTACTGCGACTTCTGATTTTCCCGGCTGCTATAGCGACATTTGTAAAGCTCCTCAGCTCCTCTAACTATCGTATCAACATTGGTTACGATTTTGCCGTCCTAATCCCAGAGTGCAAAAATCTTTTGTCTTTTTGTTTTTTGCATTTGTCCAGTTTTGTCTTGCACCTCGTACTAAGGTACGAGGCCTGTGTCAAAAAAAATTTTAAGCGCTACGCACGCGAGTTTTTAGACTACATTATAAAACTCATCTTTTTAGGAACATGTGATTGTTTTAAAGCAAGTCCGACCTTTTGTTATTTTGTTATAATTAGAATTTTTATTAAAATTGGGCCGTACGCCAACACTTCTAACTCTACCTCAAATTTCACTCACTACAAAAAACCTCATTTTCTGTAAGGACATAAAAGAAGCCCTGGCCAATGTAATGAACCAAAAGAATTGAGATCAGATGAACATTAAAATTATAGTTATCAAATTACCAAAAAATACGCACTAGTATTAGGGGCACATACGTATAACACGCAACCATGATAAATCTTGTGGTATTATTTCGCTTACAGAGGTTCACTGCACATCCTCTAATGTGATGGAGTGTGCGAAGTGTTAATGAAAATCTTTATAACCGAAAAAGTCACGACTATTCGCGGACGGAAAAATACCAAAAATATAAGTTCTAAGAAAATTAACAAAATACGTTTGAAACGGGGGCAGCACTTACTCAAGGTAATGTGCAGCGCTAAAATCTTCGGTATTGGTAGCCAGTACCGTCGTAGACCTTACTATCGTGTGCCTTTCCTTGATCAGCAACTCGACATTTTTTTTCTACCTTGATTTGCAGCGTCAGTGCCATGACGTGAGGCTTTCGCGATGTGGTGCCGATCATTTGTGAGGCAAGCTTTTGCACAGTAGAGGCCAGGCTCGGTGCTAACTTGTTCAAAATATCACGTCTGTTTTTGTTGACATTATTAAAATGGCACACCGCGTTTACTAGGAAAATTTCATGTTTGACAAGCTCAGATAGGTGTCCTTGAGTGTGAACAACATGTATGACGTTGCGCGTTCATCTGGTGCGAAGTTTATGAGTTTTATTATTAAAACTGATAAGTTGGCAATACTATTAGAGCATTATTAGACGTTTACACTGGATATGATTGTTAAATGACCAGCAAAGTACTACATATCAAGCTAATCTCATAATGCGTACGCAACTGGCTTTCAGTTTTGGTTTTGTAGATGATGGGTGGTACAACATCTTTGTTTTTATATTTTGAAAGAAGCTGCCTAGGCAGTAAATTTATGTAGCAAAATCACTGCTAATAAATTCTGCATCTAATATGACCAAAAACGAAAACGTGACACTTTGAAGAAAAAATTCTTTTTCCACATGGCCCCATACCTTAAGGTTATTTACGATACTTATTGCTCTATGTTACCACCTATATAGTTATGGACAACAGAACCAAGCCCTAGTTTTCTTCTTTGAACAGAACCATGATAGCATAGGACGTGCACATTCTGTAGCAGCCTCTTGCCCTCATCTATCCTAGTTTCACTGAGCCCTATTACATTCCACTTAACGCCCTTTAATTCCTCACGTAGTACTGACTCGCCTCACTAGGTAACGTTCTAGCGTTAAAAGTTGTCAAAATCGAATTCCGATGAAGGCCTGGCCGATCCCGGAGGCTTTTAGCACCGTCAGCTGCATCTCAGGTCTGACTGCCGCCGTTGGCGGTTTCTTCGAGGCCACTGGGTAAAGAGGGCCGAGAGTTAATTGGTGTGATCATGTAGGAGGTAGCGTCCAAATCAGTGGCGTAGCAAGGGGGTGGCACACCGGGCCATTTCACCCCCCCTCCCCCCCAGATCTTTTTTTGCCATAGGCATACGGAGCGCGTGAGCAGACTCGGCCACATCTGCCTGCCCTGACCCCCACTTCAGATCAAGGTGGTGCGACACCCCTCCCTCCCCCCTCCCGAAAAAAATTTCTGCCTACGCCCCTGCTCCAAATTCTGCCCCAGGGTGTCGAACCCTTCTATGGTGCGGGATTTCATTACCGACTCTGTTCACCGGTGAAGCCGCACCCGCGGCCTCTTCATGAAATTTCATCATGACGCTGATTTTAGGAGCTTGCTCCTTTTGCTGGGGGGTTGTCTCTCGTCCCTCCCGCCGTGTACGCTAGTTCTCATTGCTCCCGCTAAAAGCGCATCCGTGCTCTCGGTTGACTTGAATGGCCACCACCGGTGGCGCTCGCTCTTGGCGTGCTTCCTTTCTCTTTGCCGGGAGCTAACTCAGTGCACATTCGCTACCACTACTCATCATGAACACCGAAGAAGCCAAGGCTGCAGCGCGTGGGGCTCACAATGCAGCAGCCGCGCGGGCTCGCCGCCAAGACCCTGCGGTGAGAGCTCGCAAGGCCCAAGAGAGACGCCAGCACCGACAGCAAGCACAAGCCACTACCAGCACCGAGGCAGTGGCGGCAGCGAGGGCTCGCGATGCCGAAGCTAAAAGGGCTGGTCCGACAAGCGGACCCAGGAGGCGGCACGGGCCCGCGAGGCCGCAGCGAAGCGGGCGCAAAGACAAGCGGATCCCGAGCTGAGATTCTCTTCTTTATATGATGATGATTGAGCAGATTTACAGAGAATTCACAGTTTACCGGATTTAACCTCTGGAGCAAGCTGCTTCCATCATCATTCACTTCGTGGATATGCTGTGATTTTTTCGCTAATCCCGAGGGTAGTCACGTCGCACCAGGAGTCGAACCATGGACCTCTTGCATGCGAGGTTAATGATAAGCCTCTACACCATCGCTGCATCCCGACCATAACAACGCTTTCACTTAAATTATTTAACGTTTTCACACCCAATTTGTTATGGTCGGCTGCTCTGCTGTAAAAACGTTACATACTAATATAGGTGAGACCACTCGTCAACCAACATGCGTAGATATTGATCGTTAAACTATGAGCTTTCAGCCACTGCTCATATTATTGTTTTCACACACGATATCTTTCTTATTTCCTCTTACTCATATTTTTTTTATCACAGATAATAGGCCACGAGATGATGCATGGTTTCGATGTCAACGGAATACAAAAGCAAGTGAATAAAGAAGGCGAACCGAGCGAGTTTGTAAAGGAATACACTAAAAGGGCGATCTGCTTGAGAAAATCCCATAAATCTGTTGTGAGTATAACTTATTTTGCATGTCTCCTTAGGATGTGTCTGTTTGGCCACAAACCAATGTTGGTATGACAAATTCTTGCTTTTCTACCTGATGTAAAGGAATCTGCGAAATTCCAATCTAGAAGACGGTCGGCTATTTCTAGTTCCGAGCAGCGTACGCCTCATTCAATCGGAACATCTCTGCAGACCTGAAATATGTACTCGTAAATTGACTACCATGTCCTTTTATTATGTAGCCCTATGACGTAAAAGAAGACTAAGGATAATGTAACTAAACAGAGATAGCCACTGTCAAATAGCTGTCAGGGCTATTTGGTAAGGTGGTGGTGTTGACAGCACTCGTAGTGTATTTACCAGGACTTAGTAATAGAAAAACTACAGGGCAACTACAAGACGACTCCCGTAGCTCGAATTAGATTTGTGCCTCTGGCGACTGAAGGTCTTCCGAGCGTTCGGTTCTTTGCTTTACGTTGTTGTCGCCGTAGTTTTTGCGCCTGCTGATGTGGCGCAATTTCTGAAAAAGATGAAAGCATACTCCGCGGCTCTCACCTGTTTAAAAATAAGTAAAAACAAACAAACACGGAACGCATACTTGGTTCGTGCCCCACAAAAAGTTGCCTCGTTTGGCATTCCCGTGAACTGGCTGCAAAAGTTGTGGCTTCATTACAAGACCTACTAGGGAAACCACAATTATGCGCAGCATCTCACGCGCTCTGGTTCAGTGCTATTTCAATGGACGCCTGCATATCATTCAACGTGTTCGTACACTCAAACGTGTTTCTGAATATATGGAAATATATTAATTGTTTATTCTCCAAGCGCTGTATGGGCTGTGGCTTCTCGACTGCTGTTTTGGGCGTAGCAATAAAATATAAGCATGTTAGTTTCAGGGGTGTAGCCAGAAATTTTTTTCGGGGGGGGGGCACCTCTTTGATTTCCGAGGGGACACCTCCTTGAAGTGGCCATTTTTCGCTATGTATGCAATGGCGAAAAAAAAAATTTCGGGGGGGGGGGGGGCACGTGCCCGGTGTGCCACCCCCTGGCTACGCCACTGGTTAGTTTGCAGTCTGCTTATTTCTTGCCTACATTTAAAAAATCACATGCTTGTTCAGAACTGAAGACGACAGGTAATGTCGGCAGACAAATTAGTTGCATCGTAGAAAACATATCAAATTGTATTTCCAAATGTGCGTGTAGGTTTTTAATCCGGCTTAAAAGAACGTGAGAGCTGTGCATATTGTATATCTGAAACTAACTCTCATAACTGTTATTTTACGAGATGCTGTATTTTCTCGTATATAACCCGCCCCTGCGTATAACCCGCACCCGTAACATTGACTCTGCAGTAACAACAAAATATCGCATTCAACCCCTGCATATTAACCCATAACCCTACATTTTAAGCATATCTTTTTTTTCTTTTTTTTTTTTTGCTTGTTCGTGAGTAATGTGCGAGAAAACATGGCATGTACCAAAAACAGAATGTACGATAGATGTTTCAGTGGAATTGACCGACAAAGGCTCGCGACATTGATGTTTTTGTCAGATATAAGATGGTCTCCATTAAAAGAGCGTACGGCAGCGCATAGTTTATGAAATGCCGCACGTGTATTTTGGGGTATTATCGCACGACCCACGTAAAACAAACATTGGAGTACTGAAAGAAAGAAGCAGCGATTTCCGATATTTCTAATGAGCTAAGAAAACCACACAGCTCTCTTATTTTGATCAGCGTGATCCAATTATTCACCGTTTACTTCCAGCTGTCTTTGAGCGGCCAGCAGGAGATGTTGAACGACACGGTGGACTCGGAGAACCTTGCCGACCTTGGGGGGGACCATGCTCTCATATGCTGCCTACTCCTCGTTGCCCCAGAAATACAAGGACGTCAAATTAGCCACCCTTGACATGTCAACAGAACAGCTGTTCTTCATCAACGCCTGTCTGAAATGGTGCGCTGAAGTGGCACATAGATCGGATCGGTACGCGCCAAATCCCTCGAGATGCATGGTGCCTCTGATGAACATGCCGGAGTTCTCCCGTGCCTTTGGCTGCGCCCCAGGGGCCCCAATGAATCCACACACGAAGTGCACCCTTTGGTAACGAAGAATGTACATCTGTTTGGGTTCTTCTTTGTCAGTCAGGTTTTTTTTTTTTGCATTTTCTAACGGGAATAAAGAGAAAGTTTTATGAGAATTGCAGTAAAAAAGTTTATAAGCGTGACGTAGACTAAATTGTGTTGACTGCCGTGCATATAGAAATAAAGTGTTTTGATAATGAGTATTTCAAAGCATTGCTCCCACTCATAGCTCGTCACAGAGCGCCAGTGACGCTTACACCGCGAGGCACGTACCCGAACGGACTACCGATCATCAGCGGGGTAGGAAAAAATCTCGCATTTCCACTAAGTGAATCATGACGAGTGGGCGAAGCACTGGGGATCGTTCTTAGCGTAAATCACCCCGTGACATCTACTCGCGCATGTAAATGAGTGACATTGCCTACTCGCGCATGTAAATGAGGCGCCGCTTCCCGCGTCCTCAACTGCGGAGTAGCAGCTTGTTGTCGGCGTTGCCGTTTTGCCTTTCGCGGGCGAGAGCGCGTTCACGATCGTTTTCATCCATTGCAGAAAAAAGAATGTGTGGTCTGGAACGCTCCTATTGTTCATTGTCATCAGCGTCATCGTCATCGTTATGACGTATAGTTGGGTACATTCCATGTGCTCTGCCGTGGTTGCAGAGAGAATGTGTGGTCCGGAACGCGCTTATTCTTCATCGTCATCAGCGTCACCGTCATCGTCATAGCGTATAATGGTTACCTTGCATGTGCTGTGCCCTGATGGCAGCGTCATCGTTATCGTCATCTGGCTAAGGCGGACAACAGGTGGACAGGCCACGTTCATAAGATGCTTCGCATCTAAAACACGGTACTCCTAACACTTTCGTGATCACGCCTATTGTCATCGGTAGTATCTTAGGACGGCTTGAAGGTTCAAATGTTGGCGCTGTGTGATCGCTTGGATAGGGAGCCTTCATGTGCGCGCCTCCGTGCCTCCGTCGGAGGCGCGCGCACATGAAGGCTCCCTAGCTTCCGGACAGCTAAATTTAAAAGGCAAAAAACAGTACTTTATCAATATTGCTTCCTGCTCAACCAACTAGTCGGCAAGAGTTTTGCTAGTGTTATATCGCAGTGGTTGTTAACTGCGCCCTTCTACGCATGCCCACTTTTTTCACATATTATACGTACATCGCTCCGCTATTAAATCATTGTTGAAAGTCAGCGCTGTGTGTTATCTTCGTCAGTCCTTGTCGCGCTGTTCTTATATCCCCTTGGGCCGTTTTATCGCTTCCGCGCGTTAAGGTAATCGTATCTGGTGCGTAATAAAACTCACAGGTGTTATCTACAAGGTCTTAACTTTTTTCGGGCGGGAGCACTTGGCGCCGGCTGCAGAAAGAGCGGAGTCCACACCGCAGTGAGAACTCCGCCAGAAGTCGCCAGAGAGTGATGCAACCACAAAATTTGGGGACCCTTAAGCTTCCACCTAAAGAGTTAAACGCGTTAGCGATATCCTGTCCCTAGTGCATACTTTAACTCTTTCGTTACCGTGTCAATAGGACATGGGTCACCGGTGACACATACGCGCCACAAGCTATTTTTTAAATATGAGCGCCCCTATGGACTTGCAGCGCTATCTGTCGTATTCTCTAGGCACTAATCTTTAATTTTTTGCGTAGTTTGTATTTTTCCCGTGCGGCGGCGATTTAAGCGGCCGTTGCAATTGTGCGGTTCGCTCCGTCTGTTTACGAAGATGGCAGACGCTTTTGTTACCGGTCCCTCGCGCGAACGACGCCTTTCTGGCGATTCTGTTGCATCTGAAAGCGATCATTTGGCTGCTTCTAGCAGCAGTGATTCAGATGATGATCCCTTCTTTTTTTTTAATTACACAATTCCACATATTTTTTGTGTAGTGAAGTCATACATAATGATGTTCTGGCGCCGTCTGCGACACTGTACTTTCCCAGTTAAGATTTTTTTCTTGAGCAACCATAGAGCGCAATATGTCCATATATACATGGTTCAATAGCCCATTTCTTTCCCTTTTTACTAATATTTACTGTGCTTCTGTGTGTGAGAAATTTGTGCAATAAAAAGAAAAAACTGCGCGAACCAGGCTGAACAAGACACTTTCTACTGGGCAACAAGTAAACAAGTGTATCTGGTGCAGTTTTTGAGCTAGGTCAGTGAAGCTTTTCTGTTAGGTAGATGTCTCCTATCTAAACAATTTGTATATTTCAGAATATTTTCCAGATTTACTTCTTTTATGTAGTAAACATACAATTGCAAATGTTCTTTCAAATTTGCAAGAAATGTTACCTTTAACGATTTTTTCTGCATATTAGTTTCCAAGTTCAGTTTTTTAAAGTTACACACGTCAAAAGTACATTTACTTACCTTTCTCTTGATGTATTGCATTACAGTATAACCATTTTATTACTTATTACAAAAAATACCAACAAAAACCTACAAAAAGTTGCCCATTTTCCCACGGTAACGAAATAGTTTAAGGGCCCCTCACCAACCCGCGTTTAAAGACGAGAGAGTTGCTCCCTCCTCGCCTTCGCTACCCTTCGCACAGGCGATGTATCCTCCTCGCCCTAAATTTCTTAAAAGCACGTGAACAATGTCAACACAAAGCGCTCGAGCATATCAGGATTTCCTGCTGCTCGGCTACATGCTGTTATCGCACCTTGCGCAGCCGGAAACACACAAAACGAAGTGATATCAGTTGATCGCGCACGATAGTAAGGCGAGACAAGGAAGAACAGATGGGCGGCAAAGCGGTGCAGGAGACAATTCACATTCGATATTTCGCGTATACGGACCAATCGAGAGCGTGTATACTATGTACGTCACGGAAATCACTGTCTGCGTCACGAAAGTGTGCAAGAAAGACGAGAAACGCCACGAGAGAATAATGGGCTCGTTTTTTGTATTTTGAGAGGCTCGTGGGGGCCCTTTAACCATATAGTGTATACTTGCTATGCACCCAATACGTGGTGTTAATAGAACACGCGCAGTAACGTGTGCGCCTTTTGTAATGGGTGGCCGGATTGAAACAACGAAGTCGTTATGACATCCACGTGTTGTGACGCCCGATGACAATGTACGCTTCTAGCCACGCAATATTACTGCGATATTGCACGTTGTATTGTGACATATATATACAGGACACGTGTGTTTGTGAAGCACTGCATTTCCAAGCATAGGAAGTTATTTCCAGTGTGTTTTCAGCCCACGCGTGGCTGTATGGTAGAACACCTGCTTGGCACGCAGACTGCGTGGGTTCGATCCTCACTCAGGCGCGGAAATTCCTATTATTTATTTTATTTGCATGTTTCTCGACTTTTGGGTCGCGGACAAGATGATGATTTTTCGCTAACAACCAACGACGCCGACGCCGACGCCGGAATTTCTGCGAAACGAACTTTTTAACGCTGTCGCTTTAAAAGTACGTACGCGTAGATACGTATTTTCGAAGAGCGCACGCGCAGTGAGCCACACTTTCTTTCAGCGCGTCGAGAAACTGTTTCATGCCGTGGCATGATAGGCACCAATGCTTATATTTTAGTATGTATCTAAATAGCTTTTGTATTTACAGAGCTCATAGTTTGCAGTGTTATTCGATAAGGGCACTGCATTGAATATTTATATTTCGAATTTGTTGTGTTGACCCGGTGCAGAGCAGGTATGATTCTCTTATGAATTCTTTGTATCGTTTTCTTTGGTTTTGAGGACTTTTCTATATTAGATATAAACCTCTTGTTTGATATTAATACTGTTGGAACGACCAATTATACTTTCATGATTTGATACCCTACATTTTAGCATAAATGATATTCTGTTGCCGGAAAAAAATATTTTCTGGAGTGCCAAAAAACAACCGATTTTCCCGCGGTCACCAGAGTGTTTAGAAGGCTACCTTTTCGCGACATGTATTTGTGCAGAGCTTCTTAGCTTTTTTTCCCGAGCCCTACATTTCCGCATTCGCTACATTTGGAATAATGCAGAGAGAATGTAGTTATGGTGCTAGTAAACTTTGCGGTATTCTGGACGTGAACGTGGACGACGACGATTTCCCATGGCGCGTGGACAAACAGTATGCCACACACGAAAATTGAACCTTATGCGGCTCATCCTAGCCGGTACAAAATCGATGGACGACCGCTTGTCAACTGATCTTGCGAGATAAAATGTTTCTCAGAAGCTTTAACCCTTTCGCAACCTTTGCCGATTCCGGTCGTCATGAGATTTTCTAACTGTAGAACCGGTGACGACTGTACTCGTCATCAACAAAAATTGGCCTCAGCAGAACCAATGAGGACTATATCCGCTGTAGTTGTGTTTTTCGATGCGAGATGGCCCTACTTGTCCATGTTTTTTTTTTTTTCAATAGATTGTGCTCCCGCACCTCCTCCTGTGTCTCGCCTTTCATTGCGTTACCGCGTCTGATACCGCACATGCGGTATTAGAAATAAAGAAACGTTAGTTCAATAAAATAATGCCGCCGTTTTATATACAAAGAAAAGCTCAAGAAAGTGATTCGTCCATTTTGACAATTTTTTTTCTTTTTGTCGGCCGCGAGGAGGTTAACAAATCTTTTCGGTCCATGGAGAACGTCCAAGTTTGTCAAATATTTTTGCTAATGTACCACCCGTATCACTGTCTCAAGGGGTTCTATAATCATCCTAAAAGTAGATTGAAGTCCTCTCATGTCGAAGAATAATTTTGAAAGACGATTTTAAACCGTTACATGTCGGGATAGAATCATTCTCTAAGGCGAAATTTTATATCCCAGGCATTACCTTCTTTTCGATTCGTTTACTCTTTAAACTGTTTTTATGAAGATAAAAGCGCACTCGAGACGATCACACGACGAAGGAACACACACGCACACAAATAGCGGTACTTTGAACAGTTTATTTTGTGATTCCAAGTTGAGCACTGCATGAGCCGTGACCTTCAGCCAGGGCCCGGCCCGAGCCCGGCACTCGTTGAAGTTTACCCGCCCGAACCCGGACTGGTGATTCAAAAGCGAGACCCGGGCCCGGCTCGAACCCCAGAAAAAATTTTGGCCGCGTATCTGCGTGCTTCGCTGCAAATGTCGTCGAAATACGATAGTCTTCTGCCGGCCGTACTACAAAGTTTTGCCTTGCCTCAGACAGCGCCTCCTCTGTGTTGTATCGGCGGCATCTGGCTGGCATTGATTAAATAGAGGAGGCGCTGCGTGAGATATGGACGCCATCTGGCAGTAGCATCGGGAAACATGAGCTTGTGCAGAAGCCAGGGCCACTGCCAGGCTTTTTTGTGCATAGCGTCGCAATTTCACCGCAGCCTAAGAAACACTATGGAGGAAGCAAACCGAGGGTCTTTAGAATTACGTATCTATAGATTTTCTATTAAAGGAAAGCACCACCTAACAGTTACGTATTGATGTTGCGCCTCAGATATGCGTAACATTTGCTTTTTGATCGACAATGTTCACATGTATGAACGCAGCCGCTGGTGCGAGATGGCTGGGCGTTCAGCAAGGGGTTTAACTTTGGCCGGGTGGCTGAATAGAGGGACAGACAGACACACAGAAAGACAGACAGACCAAAATTTCTGTGCTGAAGTATACCAAGAAAGACTATCATAGAGAAACATACTTTCGTAAAAAGCGGACACTCCCGTAGGGCCCTGCGACCGAGCTACTGCACTGCTTTCAGCGCCACGAGCGGCTGGTCAGACCGGTAATGTTTTCGGCATAAATAAATAAAACAACGAAAAATTCCTTTCCGACGCTGGGATTTTAACCCGTGCCCTTATGCTTCGAAGGCGAGTGTCTTTACCACTAGACTACACACCCATGTTTTGTCTACGTGAATACGTGTATATATAAACCATATGAATGTGTTGTATTCACGGTGCAAAATAGATTTAGAAAAACAACACTTTCTATAGAGACTTTACTCGTTTTTGTGGTAGCTCATTAAACGTCCTCTGTAGGACACGATGTGTTGCCGACATAAAGGAGGGTGCACATCAGTAAAATTTTTCCTTTGAAAAAATTTAATGCCAGACTTGCGTTTCGGTGGTCCTTCTGAGGTGGCTATTAGATGTGCTGGCTAACGAGGGGAAGCGAGATTAGGTACGACATCTGGCAGTTGTTCAGACCCTTGCTTGCTCTGGCCGCGAAAAGGCTAGAGTGGCCACTCTTAACTTAAGTATATTTCTCTATGAGACTATCGTTTTTAAAAATTTCACCTGCCCGGCCCGACCACAAATCGGGGCCCTTAGTCGATAATCTAGGTGATGTTGCTCGCACATGGAATCGACATCAAGGTATTTTATGTAGTAAGTAGCTACATTTTGTTGGTGCATGCTACGCTAGTATGATTTAATCTACGGTATTTCCGAGAGGGTTGTCCTAAAAATAAGCTTCCCAAGGCGCTGCAGTCGCAACGAACGCGCTGTTACTCGGGATCCGGCAACACTGGCGTGTACCTCGGTTCTGCGTCTCACAGTTCCCGCCTCGAACACCTGTCTGCAACGCTCAGGGTAGGATTGACAGCAGTTAGGGATGGAGCTTTAACTCGCTTCTCCTGCCAGGTGCGAATCACGCGCTGTGATTCATTTTTAGATGTGAAGCATCTTATGGCGAAGCTTAATCCGGTGGTGGTGTGCGGCGTGACCACCCTTACTGCGCATGCGCAAACCCTTTCAAAAAAATAAAAACCTCCTCTCCCCCCTCTCTCTCTCCTCTAGGCATCCCTCCCCGCGGCAACCACACCCTCACTGCGCATGCGCCTTCCCTCCTCTCTCCTTCTACGCTCCCCCCTCTCTCCTCTAGGCATCCCAGCCCACGGCGTCCACACTCCCACTGCGCATGCGCGTCCCCCCCTCTCTCTCCTACTCTCTCCCCCTCTAGGGCATCCCTGCCCGCGGCGCCCACACTCCCACTGCGCATGCGCGTCCCCCCCTCTCTCCTCTCCTACGCTCCCCCCCCCCCTCTCTCGCCTCGCGAGGCCGACGCAGGCAGCGTCTGCTAGCGAGTTTCTTGGTTGACAAAACCGACTGCTCGCGCTGCACAACCGTTCACTGGCCACCCCGTATATATGGCAATGGATCTTGACCTCCATGCTGGTGCCGGTGGGAGATTTCTCCTGTGCGTTGTTGAACAATAAAAATTTTCGCAGCGTGCGCGTTAACTAAAAGCGGACTGCGGGTCTCTGTGTCCAGTCGGAGTCTTCTGTCTCTCATTGCCCATTAGCAGCGATTGGCATGTTCCAGTAGAAAACACCGCTCCATCACTGCGTGCTTTGCGCCTCCCCAGTTTTCTCTCCTGCGCAACGCTCCGATGAGCGCCAGCGTCAACGCCGCCGCCAGTGTAAGCGTTAGCGCCCGCTGCTTCACATCTACACATGGTTCCCTTTAGCGGGAGATGGTGTAATTTTTTTTGTGTGCAAAAAAGAAAAACACTGCGCCAGACGACGTTCCTTCCCAAGGTGTGTGAACTTTACGGAGAAAAGTGTGGGAGCTTACAAAACGTGCCGAAATGCACGTGTTGCGGCTACACGACGCCGGGAACGAAACAACACTCCTGTTCGTGGAAACACCCAGAGCCGCCGAAGCCGGGCATTTTTGAACAAAACTGTCGCACGCCAAAAAGGATGGCCAGCGTTTTTTGGGAGCGCAGGGGTTCTTGTTTTGCTAGTTCATACTTGCCGGTGCCACAATCAATGAGGAACGCTACAGTGAGACGTTAAAGAACTTTCTCCGCGCGATTGAAAACAAGAGAGGCAGGCTCACGATGGGAGTGCGTTTCCATCAGGCGGACGTTCGTCCGCACATCGGCCGTGTAACAACGATGTCATCATCAAATATAGATGGCATACACTCTACGAAAAAAAGAGTCAAAAGAGGGTCACAACACCATGATTCCCTGCCGGTAGTCACTCGACCCCTTTTGGAAGGTGGATACAGAAAAAGAGAGTTGGCATTTATAGACGTCAGACTCTGCCCAGGTGGCGCTGCGAAAAACATCGCCACCAGTGCTCTCATCGCCGCCCTCGCCATAACTGGTTAGTGCAAGGAGAGCCGTCCGCAAGCTAATGTGCATAGGCCACTATAGAACCCCCCCCCCCTCTTTCGTTGGTGTTGAGGCGCGTTTTCCTGAAAATTAAGGACCTGGAAAGCTTCTTCCGTCAATCCACCCTCACTTCAGAAAATTAGGAAGCTCATCAAAGCGAAGTGCGGGTACAGTGCATAAGATATTTCAGTTATTTCGGCATGCTGCAATTCGCAAGTGCAAGCGAGCATCGCATGACATTGAGTTCGAGGCAAGCACTTCGACGTGCGTTCTGTAACGCCTGAATGCGTTAAATTTAGGCATACACATAATGTCAAAGCGATGAAGCACATACGCGAGCAATGTATCTTACGTTCAGTGCTACGAAGCTCGCTTTATCAGGCACGAATGGTCCCGGCGATTTTTGCCTTCGCAGTTGCATTATCCATCCATCTGTCACTTCCTGTGCGTTGAACTGTTTTATTACGCATCCTCAAATGTTCTGTTGACGGTTGTCTTCCGTTTGTACATACTGCAAATGGGGATACGTGTGTGTCCACTTTCTCGGTGTATAACGAAAGGCCAAACCGAGGCCTCCGAGATAGCTCCGGCAATCGCGAGACCATGGGCAATAAAAACCTGATGATAGTCAGGACCAAGATTTTGCGATTTACTTGTGTGACGCACGTGTTAGCATTTGCTAGTTTAAGCCGGAACTTTGAGCCTTCAAAGCGTACGTGCGCAATGTGGTTACGACCAGTTCAGATATGGGTGGTCGCGGAGTGCGCGATGTTTATCGCGCGCGTCACCAGCAGTGTTGCCAACCCTGGGGATTTATCCCTAAATCTTAGGATTTTCTATATCTTTCAGGGATTTGGCGTCTTTTCCTTGAATCTAAGGATTTTTTCATAAGGATCTGGAAATGTTACATAAAGCGGCCGAATGAAAAGCACTACTGAGTAATCACGCAGTTTCAAATAGAAATGCTGTAAAAAAGCGTTAAGTATTGCAATTTGCTGTTGTTCATGTAACAGAGCTTTGGTGTTCGCTAGGCCGAGTGAAGGCGATTTGTCACGTTTGTAACGTGAAAATCATGTCACGTTTGTAACGTGACATGATTTTACGCTAAATACAGGGGCGAAATGAAACTTTGTCGTCGTAAGCGTTTGGTATGCACGCACGTATAATCATGAGCGTCCCGAGGGATTGCTGCTTTGTCAAACAGAGAAATTTTGTCTTTCAGTGCACGTGAAAACGTGCCTAGTTTACGCTCGCCGCTAAAACTCTCCACGTCTAATAACTTCTGGACACAAGACTTTGAGAGCACGAGCGAAAGTAGAACTGGCATTTGGGCGTGAGTTGGTACTAGATTCGTTATTATGAAAACGGCGCGTGAAAGAGACAAAAAAAACTGTTCGTTTGAGGTATTTCCGTACGTCACGTCGCTTTCATAAGAACAAACGATGCGAATGATGCCACGCTGATTGTAAATGTGGAAAAATTAGAAATTGACCGCCGCTTCACAAGGAAGGAAGAAAACACAACAATACAGAAGGCAGGGAGGTTAACCAGGCACCTACCCGGTGAGCTACCCTATGCTGTGGGGAAGCTGCAATTACAGGAAAAGTGCTACGGACTTGCAATGGGCCCGAACGATCACATATATGGCTTCAATATGGTGGCTAGAAGGTCATACCTTCAATGAGTGGGCAAAGCGAACTTGACAGATTTGTCTGTCTCTGGAGCAACTGGCGGCATCTGCAACCGATTTATGTGCAATTACACGACAGAAAATGCACAAAAGACAACTTCAGTGGCTGTTAATGTGATGCTTTTTACTTCTAATAAGATTCAGATGAGTTGGCCACAGAAATAACTATAATAATACTTTGTTAAAGGTGAATAGCCTAAATGTCGACATCAAAAAGTATATCCAGGGATTTCTCGTGCTATCTAGGGTATTTTCGGGGATCAATCTAGGGATAAAACATTGACTTAGGTTGGCATCACTGTCAGAGCCTCAAATTCAACACGAGCGGAAGTAGCAATAACTCTAGCAGCCTCCGATCCCGGATGCAATACGGTTATCACAGACAGCCGTAAGGCCTGCTTACAATACATGGCGGGGGAGGTGGCACGTCTCGCCAGCAAAATTCGAAAAAAAATGCCTAAAAAAAGTGTCTGATCCTATCCAGACCAAACGCGTTATCAGGACTCCAGGACACCAGGATTTATTCGGAATAGCATAAACTATTCCAACTGCGCAATTTCGGAAAGGACCTCGATGTTTCTTTGTGCAAGATATTGCTTAGTGGTGAGTGTTCAGTGAGGTAGTGATGAGCGCTTAGTGATGAGTGCTTAGTGAGGTAGTGATGAGGTAAATTCTTGCAGAAAAAACACCAAGCTCCTTTTCGAAATTCCGCAGTTGGAGTAGTTTATGCTATTGCGCTAAGTTGTGGGACGCATTACATCGGCCACCGGCCGCGCCGGTCGCATTTCGATGGAGGCGAAATGGTAGAGGCCCGTGTACTGTACGATGTCAGTGCACGTTAAAGAACACCAGATGGTCAAAATTTCCGGAGCCCTCCACTACGGCGTCTCTCATAATCATATCGTGGTTTTGGGACGTAAAACCCCACATATTATTATTATTACATCGGCCATACTGGCCGATATAATTAATGAGAGGTTCAGGGAGCATGCCAGCAACTTCACGAAATGCCAGAGGCCTTCTTGCTATACCTTGTAAGGACTGCACGTGTGGAACAATCTTTCAAGAAGCACTAGTAGTAAGCAAATATAGGAACAAACATGTGCGTGAAATAATAGAAGCAGATATAACTCAGAGGTTAGGTGATAAATGGGTAAGATCGCGGTCACTCATGCTATCGAATAAACAGTTGCAATTTATTGGATCGGAATTTCCTAGATAATGGGAAGCGTTTATCTGCGTTGGACATGCGCAGTGAAGTGGCTGCTTAATGATATATATGTGAGAAAAAATGCTGTAATAACTTGTAAGTCAGCGCTGTGTGTGTTCCGTTCCTGTCTCCTCGTCGTTAATTGCGCGGTGTTTCATAATGCTACAAGAGAACGTTTACATTTGCGCATTAAGTCAACGTGTTCATGGTCTAATAAACCAAACAAACGCAAACTCATAAATGCTAAGAAAAAAAAAGGGACTGTCCCGATAGCGGTATTGTCACGCAGATATTTTTGATTCCGTGATGCCCATTCCACGCCAGTTGCATCGGGGGGACACAGAATCTTTAGTTGAAGTGTTCCTGAAATGAGTGTCAAAGGAGTCTTCGTTTCTAGGAATTTATCCGTCGCCTTGTTTTTAGCCTCCTCGAACTCTCCCGTAGAACAGGTTCCACAATAGGACAGGTGCGGTCGGCGTGACATGACCCATAAGGTAAGATAGTTTTCATTTCTAAAGCACCAGGTAAATTACTCCATCTGTTCAATTTCTAGTCTTCAATTCTAATCAGTTCTATTGCGAAAACCAAACCACAAGTCTTAAGCGTCAAGACTTCACAAAAAAAAAGTGTATGATTATTTTGCATTTTTCGCGACTGCCTACAAGATTTCGCTCCATAAACACTATTCTTCCACAGTACCACATTTATTGCATGTAATAACAATGTAATGACAATATCGCAAAGATATACACGACACATGCAGTCGTTAAACTCGAAATATATTTCGAAGAAGCATTTTTCGTAATGGCGTATTGTGGCGTTGGCAGTCAATACGCAACCGAATATCTCGTTCTGCTTTCCTTGTGCCTGTGGCTCGGAATACCAGAGCTCAGCGATGCTACGAGTGCCGCTTTTCGTTCTTGGACGCTCAGCGAGCTCACCGACCCCGCCCGTGGCGGTCTTTCAACGTACACTTCGGGAAGCCATTGTATCGCCGCGACGCTTAGCAGAACCATGAAGGTCGACAGAGCGTAAAACACATGACCGGCCTGTTGTTCGGTGACGAGTATGACAGCAATAGCTACGACGTTGCCTACGCCACCGGCGAGGTGCGCTAGACTGATGCCGACGTTCCGCACAGCCGTTGGGAAGGTCTCTGCCGTGTAGCAAAACGTGACGGCCGCTGCGCCGGACACGGCCACTTTCAGACCTGCGTGCACAAATCGCGTCAGCGTATGTTGATCGGTGGTGATCGTCAGCGTTTCTAGAACGCAGAAGACACTCAGGATGACCGGTTGACTGGACAGAGTTTCCCTGACACCGCATTGCCGTACGCAAATGCAGATGAAGGCCACGTAGGCCGCGAACGCGAAGACATGTGCCACCTCCCAAAAAATCCCCGTGGTCACGTCGCTAATGGTGACGCCGATGAAGATGGCGTCTAAAGCGAACCTGGCCAGGAGGGCGGAAATGGCGCGACGTCGCGTCTTAACCGCCTCCAACACGCGATCCATTGGAGCCGCGTTGGGGGGGATCCTCGTCCAACTTGACCTTGATGACCCTAAATGTCGCCCGGGCCTTTGCTACGTCCACGCCGTTTTCCTTGGCTGCCAGCAGTACCACTTTCTCGGCTGTATTGGTGTGCCGTGTGGCGATGAGCCAGGCGGGCGACTCCTCCAGCAAGTAGCACCAAGACGCCAGCATGACGCCACCGATGACGGGGAGCGCTTGGGCCAGCATCCAGCGCAGTTCGAGGAGGGACAGCGCGTGCATCAGCGGAGGGACTATGATGCCCGGTACTGCAGTGTCAAGGATAGTGAACGTAGTGCGGCGTGTGTTTCCAGTGACCTCGTGGATCAATATAAATGTGTTGAGGAAGGTTACGTCGGCCGTCACGAAGAGCAGGACCCGGGTGAAGACGAAGAACGAGTACGTCTCCGAGAAGCTGCATCCGATGGTGGCCAAGAGTTGGGCGAACGCGCATGCTAGCATCACTGGCTTCCTGCCCACGCGGTCCGATGTCAAGCCCAGCAGTGGCGCTACGAGAGCGGAAACGAGAATAGGCGAGAGCGAGGACAGGTCGTACAGGTACTTTCGGTCGCAGACTAGGTTGAAACGGCTCACGATGCTGTCTGCCGTGTTTGCGATGTCGTAGCCCCACTGATGGCAAGGAACTGCGATCCTGTTGGTCCTGTTTTGTTCGTCGCTTACCTGCAAAAAAGCGCGAATTATATAACTGACGCACGTTTAACCTTCGCCTTCTAGACTATAAGGCGGTAGCGTTATCCTACGCTTCAACTCTGTAGCAGTACATCGCATGGTGCGAAGCCTTGGGCGATTGTGCGCTTCTGCCACTGAATGTTACGTCTTTTAACGTGACTCCTCATAGAGTTTTTTTCTAAACCAGTTAACAGCATTGGCGGGGTTCTCTGGAGTAGGGCACTTAACGGCCACCCAGAAAACTAAACTTGGGTTCGATTCCGGCCGAAACCGTCATTTCTTTTAAGATCACAACGGCCGATTTCGTTGGCCCAGTTGTCCACTGCCGCCGCCGGTGTTCGTAAGCACTGTAGCACGAAATTAGAAGAAAAAAAATATCCAGGATCCAGCGAGATTTGATCCCGGCCCTCTGCGTGGCAGTCTCGGGTTGTACCACAGAGCTACGCGGGTGCTCGAACTCCCGCGCAATCCAGGCTTCAAGTCGGGCAAGTAATCAAGTAATCGCATTAACAGATGTAATATAACCTGGTAGTAGAAGAGAAACAAACACCAGGCGTCACACAATGCTGATTGCGCTACAAGTTGGGTGGTTTAACGCTTCCCACCTTTTAACAAAAGCTCAGCCATAACTCTACATTGTCATCAACCAGAGCCTAAACGCGCACATGATGTCGCTTCTCCGCAGAATGACCAACAATGGCATAGTGGGTGCTTTCCTACTTCGCAAAAATTATGATGATCTATGGCGTAGTGGGAACCTTGCAAGTACGCTTATAGTAGTCGCTTTAAAGATTTTATAAAGGACTCCATAAAGACCGCTCCTCCAGCCAGTGCACCTCCCAAAAGGTACAGTGTCTCTCTTTGGGTGGATTTGAAAACGAGCCAGAACTCAAGCTAGAAGTGGCCAACGTAGCCGCATCACTTAATTTTATCACCATATTTGTAGCCAACTAGATCAGAAGCTGTATTATGACTACAGCTTTTATTAGTGAGCATTAAAAACAGCATTTTTAATAATAAAGGCGTTTCAAATAAGAGCACAGCTTTTCGCTTCTTGCTTGGTCCGCAACCCTCAGGTAAGTCGCTATTAAATAAATAAATGATAAGAAATTTAGAGCGCCCGCAGTTTTTCATAGCAGTTTTCCATTGAAGCCATAGACCAGCTTGGAACCCGCCACGGTGGTTCAGTGGTAAAGGTGCTCGACTGCTGACTTGCAGGTCACGGGATCGAATAGCGGCCGCGGCGGCCACATTTTCCATAGAGGAGAAAATGCTAGAGGCCCGTGTGCTTCGATTTAGGTGCGCTATAAAGAACCCCAGGTGGTCAAAATTTCCGGAGGCCTCCACTACGGCGGCTGTCATAATCATATCATTGTTTTGAGACGTTATATTATTACCGAATCAGATTAGTAGAGTTCTTTGAATAGCAGCACAGCTTCAGATAGTGCAATCTCGTTGAATATGAAATGTCCAGCTTCATTTCGAATCGGATGTCTGTATTCGTAAAGTCCATTTCGAGACCATGCACTGCTCATCAAAATTAGAAACTTGAGAGCAGCATCAGAATAATCGGCGTGTAGCGTGTTCAGCGTGCCAGCCCCGCGTTCGCCAACGTGCCCAAACTTTGTCGTGCTGTATTTGCAGGCCCGCAACACTTTTCGTTGGGGTGCCTCAATACGCACCAGCCTGCACGTTAGGGGGAAGGCACGCTTGCGCATCAGTTGACACAAAATGCTTCTAAGCAATGTATTTTATCTGCAACTAATAAAAACATTCGCTACACAATGCACCAAAAGAGATTGGTCCAAAATAAAATTTGACTCAGACTCACGGCTCCATCTGAGTCTGAGTGAGTCCGAGTGAGTCAAGTCATGAGTCCGTTAGCCTAGACTTAGCTTCTCCGACCATGGTGTCAATCCTCTTTAACACCAATATCTTACGTAATCGGGGCTGTTCTTGGTGCCTTTTGATATAGTACCTTCGAATAAGAGCTATGAGTGCTCGCAAACCAGTAAGATTACTTAGAGATGACAACATAAGATTGATTTATCAAGAAATTTCCAGGAAGAAATGGCGGGGCGCGGAGTGGGGGTGTCAAGACACCCTTCAACGTAATTTGCGCCTCTGGTCTCTAAGTATGGAAATGGTGTATGAATGACACTGCTTTGCAATACGTGTCAGTAGACGTGAGTATGAGCGTGAGTCCAGGTAAGGCTCATAGTAATGCTGAATATGTGTAGATAGGACCATAGGTCGGCAAAAAAGTGGAACTCAGTCAGACTCACTCTAGAAATATATCTTGCGCTATGGACTCATTCGGACTCAGACTCACCAAAAGTTTCCTGAGCCGAACTCATTCGGACTCACACTCACGAAAACATTCTTCCACCGGACTCACTTGGACGCAAACTCACCAAAATAGTACTCACTCTGACTCACTCAGACTCACGGCTCGATATGAGTCTGACTGAGTCCGAGTGTCGCGACTCATGAGGGAGTTCGCCGACCTATGTCTGTGACCTCATGCGAATGTCGACCATGATCAAGAAACTTCCTATACTGGTACAGCATGAGCACTAAATGTAAAGACCTTGACAAGGACGTATCTGATCAGCTAACTGGTCAGATACCTTTCCAAGGACGTATCTGATTAGCTAACTGGTCACCCGCCACGGTGGTCTAGTGGTTATGGTACTCGACTGCTTACCCGCAGGTCGCGGGATCGAATCCTGGCCGCGGCGGCCGCATTTTCGATGGAGGCGAAAATGCTTGAGGCCCGCGTGCTTAGATTTAGGTGCACGTTAAAGAACCCCAGGCGGTCGAAATTTCCGGAGCCCTCCACTACGGCGTCTCTCATAACCAAATGGTGGTTTTGGGACGTTAAACCCCAGATATTATAATTATTATTATTTAGCTAACTGGTCAACTTCAGCTCGTTTCTGACAGTGTATACTGAAGATGCTAGTGCATAGGTGGTGGAACGTCTGTACAATTTTATTCTTAATAATATGGATGTCAAGTCAGCGGAGTTAATCTCCTTTCCATGCATGCGTATGTCTCTACGTTGTGGCTTCCATGGAAACAATAAGAATATTCTTGAAATACCATATGGTTGGAACGGAAGAATTTTCGAAGCTTGGCAAATATATACGTAAAATGATATATATGCACTTTTAAGCACTGATCTTTCGTCGTATAAAGAAAATCATTCCTGGCGAACGAGGATTACACGTTTAGCACACAGTTGCGACTCGCGTAACGTTGATTCTAATAATTGATTTGATATATTAGTAACCTTATTTGTGATATGAAATTGAAAAAAGAAATACGCTATAAAGCTTATGTGCAAAAGTGAAGTACTATGGACTGCCTTTCAAAGTTGTGTGTAAATCTGCAGGAAAGCCCAAGGCACAAAACGAAAGCTCCTCAACAGAGGACACAGCTATATTAATGAACATATGCAGATAAATCACAATAGCCGACTTTACTTGAAATTTGAACACATCGTTGATTCGGAAAGCACAACCGCTTACCGGCACAGGTGGGTCGTACATCGTGCATTGGCTGTAGCTGCCGTCAGCCTCGATGGGTACGGAAAGGTTTTTCCAGGCGGCTGCCGACAGAAAGGACAAGTGGTCCGGAGCCATGCACCAATGATCAACCTGCCTGCCGATGAGTCTGTACGCAAGGTAGTGGAAAAATGCCACTGTCAGGAGACCATTCCACAGATCAGAACCCGGCGCTGGTTACGGTCCGTGGCCCAGGATGGCGTATGTATTGGCTTGAACCGCATCCCAGCTGTCTATCGCGACGAACCCCGGAAGTAGCTCTGCGCAGGAAGGGCTCGCCGCACCCGACGTTACTCGCGAGGTGTACTTCAAGGGGCACATGGACGCCTGGCTTTCTGCGTCCAGTGGTGCCTTTGGCAGCCCGGGAGCCACTTGCGACACTTGGAGCCGGCTCGTGGGTCTCGTCAGTTCCCGCGTGGCGACATTCTTCGGCAGTTGAGGAGTTGACGCTTCAGCTGTCTGGCTGACTGGCCTGGTGGAATTTCGACCCGCCGCCTTCTTGCTACTTTTGCTGGTGCTGCTTCCGATGCGAACATTGGATTCACCAGCTGTCGGTCTAGGACCTCACTGATCCATTGCGAATATGCGCTCCAGTGCGGGTGCCACTGGAGCTGCACTTCGGTTTCTCGGACGTAGGCATCGCGGCGTGCGGTGCCTTTCGCGACGCTTCTCTCCTCGTACTCGGTCCGTTTGGAAGATGCCAGGTATGTACTTCGAAGGAAGTGCCAGGAACGAAAAATCACTGTTGTTGTTGTTATCCTCTGGACATGGCTCATACCCATTGGAGGGGATTGGCCACTGCTGCGAGTTGTTGTTGTTGTTCCCTCTATCCTGTGGCACATACCCACTCTGGGGGGATTGGCCAAGAAAATGTATTGTATGCTATGGGTGATAACTATCGTATTGCTTGGCAACATATAATTTGAAATTGAAAAAAAGAAAAATAATGCTAATAATAATCATAAAAAAATAAAAATAAAATAAACGTTAAAAAATAATTAACAACAGCAACCAACATAACCAAGAGGGAGCTAAAAAAAAAGAAAGAAATAGCTGTCGATATAACAATAACGTACTAAAATTTTGCGGAGACCAGACAGCTGTGTTTGCCTAACCCAATCAAGATGGAGCGTGTATTTTACATTTCAATTCATTGTAAAGTTTCTTTGCGAGTATTTATTGAAGGAGACATTATATTGGAATACGTTTAGTGGCTTGAATATAGTTACAAACCGCATCGAATACGTCTCGATGGCAATGTCCCAAAACGGAGGCACCGAAGTTTAGAAGGTTTTTTGTGGTTAATCTTAAACCTACCTTCGAAAATGGTACACCAAGAAGTCTTTTTCTAATTTGTGAGTAGTTGCGACATGCTATAAAATAATGATCTATAGTTTCTGTTTCATTACAGAATGGACAGAGGGGCGATATGGTCAGACCAGCTCTGTGCAAATATAGGTTTAACGGGGGGACTCGGCATCAAAATTTGGTGATAAGAACTTCCCACTGTCTAGATTGACTCCACTGAGGTTTCCATGGAAATTTGAGGTGCTGATATTCTGTCCATTTTGTTATAGTTTCCATCATATCTGTATGAATTGCTAATTTTCTGTACCTGATTGCTGCTATATATCTTCTACTACTGGAAGTACCGAAATTACTGGGCCATCAAGCGATGCTCGTGCTAATGAATCGGCCATTTCATTTAACTGTAACCCGCAGTGGCCTTGGACCCACAATAATTTCAGGGACTTCAATTGTGGTGAAACTAATGTGCGGAAAGTCATTAGGGCTCGCGATTGTCCTGAAGCTGTCAGGGCTGTACACACCGATAATGAATCTGTGATGACTATTGCACTGCTTTCGTTAGAAGGTAATTTTCGAAGCGCCAAGATTATAGCCATGAGCTCTGCTTCAAAAACAGGGGTAAAATCTGGTAGTCTCACTGCGAATGACCAACCAAGGAAGTCGGAGGCAATTCCTACGCCTGCCTTTTCAAGGTTGTTGTTCTTCTTCTTCGTATCCTTCAAAACGCGTTGCACGCACTAACAAGCCTAGTGTTGACATTCTAATTGTTATATCGAAAGCTAGGTACTTCCTTTAAATGCGATATATGTTTAATGACACAGAGAGTGAAACTACGCTCATCATTGGCAGGAAAATGTAGTATGCGGGCGGGTAAAACTGCCGTGCTTAGGAAATTCTTGTTTCGTGCATTGGAGAGAACCCGCAAAGGCGTTGCCATGGCTTCAAGTTTAGTAATTGTGTATGCCAAGATGACTGTATTATGCCCTTATTCAGTCAGCTGAAAGAGCGAGAGACTCTTTACTGGAAAGACAGATTTTTCCCGGCGCGTATAGTCACATGGTCGGGATGGTGAAGTATACAGAACTCAAGCCGAAAGAGCTTGAACTGTTGTTGGGTGAACTTGTGTCCAGCAAAACAAGTAACACTCAAAGTGCAGTGATAGCGATGATCACAAACGTCGGTCGTCGAGGCAGCTGATCAGCGGGTAAGGCGCGTCGGCATTTTGCTGAACTCGAGATCTGGTATTCATGGTAGATACTTCCGAGAAATGGGTAAAGAGAGCTTCCTGTCTCAACGTGACTCACTACAGTCGCTTCCAATGGGTATGTGCTGTGATTTAAGCGCACTTTCAAGGCCGAAATGGTTGAGAGTCGAAGTAGGATAAGATGACGACGTGCCATTCAAACTACAGAATGTCGAACCTCGTCGTACGTATAAAAGAGTTGTTGGGGTAACCACCACCACCGCTAACACAACAATTTTCCACATACCTACAGTGGCGGATGTCGGTTGTTCAAAGGGTTTATTGTCATTAGCTGTCTACCTACTCGTCATCTCCAACCAATAGGTGGATAGCCAAACGGCGCAATGTCTGTTACAGTACTTCCGGTTTGAGGCCTAGCTCTTCGCCGCTTCTAGGTGCCTGCTTTTCAGTGTAAACTGGGGGTAACGCGCGCAATCTTGCGACTCGTCTTGTTGCCGGAATTCCAGTAATTGATTTGTTGAATCCTTTTGCGAATGGATGTAAGATCTTTCGCATCTTACAGAACGAAGCGAGAAGCGGAGATGGGTAAACACTGGGAACTGGGAGAGGTGTGGGTTTCGAGCGAAGCATGTGAGTGTAGATAGGCAGTTATTCTTTAAAATATGATGTAATATTTTGCAGAATAACCTTCATTTAGTATTTGCGAGCACAAACAGTGGTCAGTTCATAATCACTCACACATGAGAACGGGGTGCCAAATGTCAACATACGTACGTTGCCAACTTAATTAAAGACCTCCGACAAAAGTACGCGTTCTCCGCCCGATCAAGCACGCGGTTACAGTATACCTGCATTACATATACTGCATTGCCAACGTTCTGTCAATTTTATGGAAACTGGTAAGCGCGTAAAAGGCCAACGAAACAATATGGCCGCTCAGTTACTGGTATAGCGTAGGACGTAAAACGATCGAAGTTGATTCTGAAGCAGCGAGTTACATGTATAGGTCGGCGAACTCACTCATGAGTCGACTCACTCGTGAGTCGATCTTCTTGTGACATTCCAATTTCTTGCTATCGCATGCATTGCTTCACCCTTCAGGCGAAACAATGACTTTTTTTAAATATGAATATCTATTAAAATTTTTAAAAGGGCTTCATAGTTTTCACGTAATACGCACACGTGACTCGTAGCTCGGCCTGTGAAGAGAGGCAATGCTGCCGCAGTTTCGTCCAAGAGAAAGCACCTACCTCAGGGTAGGTGCTTTCTAGTATCGCAAGCACTACTCATTTATTCTCACTACACACATTTCACTTCACTGTCATGTACCTAGCAATAATATATTTCACGCACCTTAAGTGCGAATAATTTAGGCTCTTATGCAGCCACCTGACATCATTGATAACACCCACACCGTCACCTGGCACTCTTTAGCCACCACTGGCCCTTGTGCCATAAAATACCATATATAATCAAGCGGATGACAGGTATACATGCCTTGACGAAGATAAGGGCATCTGTCGAAGCGTTTGCTGCAGCGACATTACCTGTGCATGTATCTTTCATCACGTAAAGTATTTGTAGGTGCAGATCTAAAAATTGGTGGCTTATATCACACCCTGGGTGATTGGGCCAGAATCGCGCGAACATCTTTTTGTTTTGTTTGTTTAAGCCTTCAAATAAAATGACACATACCCACTCTGGGGCATTGGCCAGGATTTGGTAGTTGTAAATTTAGTGTATAATTTGAACTATGTTGGATGATAAAGAACAAATAAATAAAAAAAATTCCCCATCTCCCGCTAAAGGGAACCATGTGTGGATGCGAAGCAGCGGGGAAATAATTAGCTTGAGCGGGAGGAACGTCGCCGCTCTCATTTCACGGCAGCGGTCCGGGCGCTCATCGCGGCGCTGCACAGGAGAGAGAATGAGGCGCGCGCGCTCCGTCATTTTCATACCCCGGAACTACCGTGGCGCCCCCCAGCGGAGTATGCAGCTGTCACACCACCTGTCGTGCGCGCCGCTCCGTAGAGGATTCCTAGAGGAGAGGACGGGGGGGGACCGTAGGAGAGGAGAGAGAGGGGGGAGGGGACGTGCATGCGTTGTGGGGGTGTGGGACGCGGGAGCCGCTCCGTAGTGTAGAGGATTCCTAGAGGAGAGAGGGGGAGAGGACGCGCATGCGCTGTGGGGATGTGTTACGCGGGCGCCGCTCCGTAGAATAGATGATTCCTAGAGTATAGAAAGGGAGTGAGCGTAGGAGAGGATAGGGGAGGGGACACGCATGCGCTGTGGGGTGTGTGGGACGCGGGGGGTCACTCCATAAAGTAGAGGATTCCTAGAGGAGAGAAAGGGGGGGGGAGCGTAGGAGAGGGAGGGGACGCGCATGCGCTGTGGTGGTGTGGGACGCAGGGAGGGACGGACTAAGCCCCCCTCTAATCACATGCAAGCAAGATCAAGAAATGGGGTCAACCTGGGCGACAGACACCACCTGCCTAGCCATTGCTAAGCAGCCTCTCTGTGCTCTCGGCCATGACTCTGATGACTGTAGCAGTGGTTGACGGCCTTCATATTACTACAGGGTTCTGGTTCGCATAATGGGTGCTTCCCTACTTCATGAAAGTGGCCGGACGCGGGACGAGAGACGGGGGGACACGGGAGGGACGGACAAAGCCCCGAGCATAAGATGGTTCGCATCTAAAAAGAGAATACTGTGTAATATATCAAATAAATGCTGTTTTAACTGCGAGATTCTGCTAGTAGACCAGACAGCCGAATTAACCTGATCATATCCAGCTCGAATATATTTGTTGGATTCTAACGCATTTTATTTTTATACATATATTCTACTTATCCAATATTTGTAGTGGTAAAGATTACAATGGAGTACGTTTAGAACCTTGAATGTATCTGCATACTGTATCAAAAACATCCCTTTGACAATGTCCCGAACCTGGGGCACCGAAACTTAGTATAATTTCTGCAGTTAAACATCATCCCTTGAACTTCGTTCTTGTTTGGGCCACGTGAATGGGACAGACATATTCCAGTCTTCAGTGCACTAAATGACTAAGTGACGAGTCGATACCCTGGATAAGATCTTGACGTGGGGCTTGAAAAGACCTGCTAAACCATATTTTTATAATCTAGCAGCAAAGAAGTAACTAGGCAAGGGCGCCTCGCGAGAAACAGGGTTGTTTTGAATTGCCTTTGTCAGTTGGTATGGGCCAGTGTAAGGCCGTCATCTTCGTCATCATCATCGACGAAATTTTGAACAAGCCCCTAAATTTTTACCTGCATAGAGCCAGTTTAGTGCCTTCCCCTTTGTGCCTCCTTTGTAACGAGGAGGAAACCACTAGTCATTTCTTCCTATCCTGTCGCTGGTTCACGTCATTGAGGAAAAGATTCATAGAACCCCCTGTTTGAAATCTGGGTCTGGAGGTATCCGAATTAGTTATTCTTTCTTTTGGCGCCTCTACCCTGGGCTACAGCCACA
>JALIZH010012293.1:0-17224 GCA_030522465.1 Rhipicephalus appendiculatus
CATAATATCTGGAGTTTAACGTCCCAAAATCACGATATGATTATGAGAGACGCCGTAGTGGAGGGCTCCGGAAAATACGAGCACCTTGTGTTCTTTAATGTGCACTGACATCGCACAGTACATGGGCCTCTACCATTTCGCCTCCATCGAAATGTGACAGCCGCGGATCTAACCCGCGACCTTCGGGTCAGCAGCAGAGGACCTCTGCTCTATCGCGGCGGACAAATGATTGGAATGTTCATCGATATTTTATTGCGATAGCAATTATATGGACACTCGCGGCTGGTTTTCCGCCGTCGGCGTCGGGGTCATTTGCCGTATATGTATATGTATATATATAACCGGGCCCGCCCGTCCTTCGTGAGCGTGAAAAGACGCGAGGGGGGGGGGTCCCCTCGAGCGACCTTTCGATTTTACGAGCGGGGGCGCGCGCGTTATCTCCCCTTCTCGGCGGCCGACAACGGGCGGGGGGGGGGGGGGGGGGGGCGACGTTCGATTTTACGAGCGCGGGCGCGGGCGCGCGCGTTATCTCCCCTTCTCGGCGGCCCACGGCGGGGGGTCGGTGTACCCTTCTACGTGCTGCGCTCTCAACGCGAAGAGAATTCTCTTAAACAAGCGTTTTCTAGAGTTGCGTGAGATCGGATCCAAAAAGAGTTAGCAGCCAGCCTCACTTCGTATAACATTACAATTTTTTGCTATCGCATTCATTGCTTCACCCTTGCGGTGAAACTGTGACATTTTATTAAATGTCGTACGGTACAGATCCATTCTACTTTAAATCTACATAGCAATTATGCCTCCAGGACCAAATGTATCATTATATTACAATAAGCATAAGGAAGGAGTGAGTCGCATTTTCTCAGGTATTTGAATAAATGACTGAATTCTCCTTTTTGCGGAGCAATTAAATTGCTATGCAAGTTCCTCCGCAGGCCTTTGAAAACAAGAAAGTCACCACTCAAGCGACAAATGCTAAAAACTACATAGAGCAATGTGTACAAAATCCGAGCCTTCGAACAACAGACCAATTAATGACGCTTGTGTCAAGGTGAAAGCACTATCTCTGTCGTTGCCAGTATGGAAAAATCTGCTGCAGCAAACGCTGAGAGCATTCTTCTGTACAGACTTCACTCTTTTATCTCCCAAAAATATATTTCTAAATAAAATGTCTCGCTCTGTTTCCTGCGCATTTGCATTTGTGGTGCATTTGTGGTGCTTTAAGACTGGATCACAGTGCACAAAGTTTGCCTGCAGTGTTGGCAGCGCATGTGAAAGGATTATTCATTACTAGATACTTGAATGGGAAGTGCACTTGTAGGAAATACCGCTGTGGCATATCGCTTCGGCAACTGAGCTGCGCTGACGACGCGAACGAAAGGTACGCAAGTGGTCACGGCACGCGTTGCAGAGAAAGGCAATTATTACTGCACATAACTCGTTTTTTATGTAAAAATTGTTGTGACGTCGCGCACAGGAACCTTTACATGATCGCGTGTACAAATGTCGGCGGGGGAATTAAAGTGCATTTTACTCACCCCTATCCATTAATTTAGAAATTTACGTAGTATGTTTTCGAACGGAAGCAAAGACAGAACACCACGCGAGCATGAGCCATACTTCTGTGCGTATGGCTGCAAGCAAGCGCGAGAGGCGAAGTTCAAGTGCGGTTGACTACAGCGCCACCGCCAACTCTCCAAGCGCGGCGGCCCTCTCCATGACGGCCGGTCGCGCCACTCAAAATATTCTAGTACACTCTAGCGCGGGCTCGGCGGCACGGCTGCGACGGGATGAACGGCGTCACTGACGGCGCAGCGAATGGTGCGCGTACTTAGGTATGACGCAGAGAATGACGTCACTAACGTCGCTGCCAATGGCGCGCGCACTTGAGTGCGACGTAGAGAACGACGAAAGTGACGGCACAGCCAATGGAGACCATTATCAAAACATGTAGCGAATGGTCTTTTTCGTTTCGCCTAGCCATATACAGCTTTCGCTGTAAAACTAGGAGGGAGCGTCACGTGAGAATTTTCAAGCACAGCCATAAGAAATGAAACAGGAACGTGCTGGGAATTGTGACCAGCGCATGGAGGACGAAGGAGGAGCGACGTCCGAGGAGGTTGGCATGTAGACGCTGGGCGAGCGCGCTCGTCATTTTTTTTTTTTCCCGTGAGCAAACCAGAAAAGGAAATGATACAGGAGTATGATTAGAACTTTGAGCCGAACACGAGGAGGTATCGGCTTCAGAGGAGGTTGGCTTGTGGGAGCAGGCACACTCCCTCCTATTTTTTTTTCTCCATGACAAAAAGCAAGTACTTAGAGGTCGTTACAAGCTTCCTGAATGACCGAGTCACGGGCAGATCGACATTTCACGTGTAGATTGTTTCATATTTTTAAAATCGTAAGGTCACGCCCTCGGCATTGCCTTCGAATGCTCGCTTTTCTTTTGGCTACGTGGACACTACAGACGAGACACCACACCTGCAATGTTAGTCGTACACATCGCCAACTACGAACACGTAACAACTGTGACAGTTGTTAGTTCGAGTACGTCCTGTGTATACCTGTGCGTTCTCTTCGAGTGTTCTTCTTTGTGTTTGAGCAGCGTGGTGCGAGTGTGAAGCTGTGACAGTTGATAGTGTGATAGTTCGCGCTCGTCCTGTGCGTGTGTTCTTTTTGCGCATCCTTTGCGCTTGAGCGACGCTCCGCAAGTATTGTTTTGCTTCCCGGTCATCGTGTGACATAATTTGTTGTTATCGCATTCATTGCTTCGCCCTTGCGGTGAAACTGATTTTTTACATATATATATACATACATATACATATACTGGACATCACAGTGACGGCGACGGCAAAAATCTACCGAATGTCCATATAATTGCTATCGCAATAATGAGCGCACGATTGAGCTCATTAGCGGAAGCAGTGGTAGTAATGTAATGCTCAGAGGCCGAATGCAAGACTCGTGATATCGGGTAGTTCACCCGTTCGATGAGGGGACAACGAATGCACAGGCCCATCGCTTCGACCTTATGAACACCCAGAAGACCGCTAAAGTTCGCTACCGTGTCCCTGTTATTACCATATGAATATCCAGCAACGTGAACAATTCAGCCATTTTTCATGAGCTGTGCGATGAAAAACGGCAGGTGGAAACGTGCCATAAGGACTACTCGACATTTTATGCAAAGCGAGAAGAGGAAGCATTGAGGAAGCCATTAAATGTGCAGGGTGCCCCAGCTATCTTTAGCCAGGGTTTAAAAATATGCCGACACACGCAATGACGACGCGACCAACTGCTTGTTGCTGACTGTTGCCTGGAGTGAGTCAGGCTATATTGTGTGTTCTGATTATTTGCTTAATTAGGCCACTTTAATTAACTAACTTTGCAAGCAACAAAGATGGGCCAAAAATTCCAATGAGAAAGTTGCAGATCGGTTTGCAAGACGTCCGATTAGACAGTTTCGAACTTTATATCTGTCAATATTAGTGTTTTTCTGCTAACTACATATGCCCGCGAAATAAAAAAAACTCCAGAGGGCTCACCAGCTTCAAAGCAACGCAGATTTGAACTTTTTGTGTCCATAGATGGCATCACTTGCACACCACCAAAAGGAGGGAAGTTAGTGTACACTCTAGGCGTGTAAATGTCACCAGGACATGAAGGTTTTAGTCATTCCGCGTGCGAAAAGTAGTGCTGCTTGAACCTTGCCCGCGAATACCTCAAAACTCGGTGAACGCTTTGTCAAAGCCGGTCCTAGGTTTCCGCCAGCTAAGCCGTAGCAAATGCAGTGGAGGGGCTTCAGCTTTGTCCTCCCCGTACGGTGGGGTGTAAGCCATTCCCTCCAACTTCTCCGTTTCGCCGCACCGCTCCCGTAGTAACCCAAACAATGGGTAATGACCTGTCTTCACAGTTGTCTGCTGCTTATTGTGAGTGGCTATCGGGCGTTTTCAGCAGCCGGTTTGGGAAAGATGCGACGCGCACTAGCACAGGCGCACCGAGGTGACAGTTTGAATAAACTTTCCACTGCGTAGAGGTTTTTGTTTGTTTGTTCCTGTACATATGGCTCGTACCCACTACAGGGGATTGGCCATTAACCGGCGGTTAATGAGGGAATAATTTAAAATTTTGTTGGAGGTTACTCCCCGCCACCGATCACAGCGCATCTTTCTCACTTCGTTCTTTCACTTCGTAATAGAACACTGCACGAGAGTGGGCTTACCCGAAAGCCCCAGCGTACACTGCAGTGAAGAGCGGGCACAGCAACGTCGGAATAGGGCGTAATATGTGCCTTTTCATTAAACATCCTCAATGACATGTCATTGAATAGTATTTACAACGTACTAGATTTATTATTTTAGGGGCGAAGCTCCTTAGGGGCTAGCCTTGTCCGGCGATGTACCGGCGTCCACACTCGTATCGCAACACCTGCTACGCAGCTGTGAAAAAACGGCCTGCGCCGTCCGGCTGTCCGTCCGTCCTTTATACTAGTCGCCGACTTCAACATAGACATTATGGACTTATGGACAATAGGACCTAGCTTCCCCCACTCTTCATCATTCACTTCGTGGAGACGCGTGGATTTTTTTTTAGACAGAACCATCCGTAAAAAGCAACTTTTATAAAAAATATGTTTTTTTTTTCGATCCGCGAGGCTTGTGCGTTTCTCCTTGTTTTATAATTGAAGAAAATAAATTGATTTAAACTCTGTGTGTACGAAAGCCTAATGTTGTTCGGTGGCACAAAAAAGATTAGTAGCAATGCGTGGAACATATATATATATATATATATATATATATACTCCCCGCCACCGATCACAGCGCATCTTTCTCACTTCGTTCTTTCACTTCGTAATAGAACACTGCACGAGAGTGGGCTTACCCGAAAGCCCCAGCGTACACTGCAGTGAAGAGCGGGCACAGCAACGTCGGAATAGGGCGTAATATGTGCCTTTTCATTAAACATCCTCAATGACATGTCATTGAATAGTATTTACAACGTACTAGATTTATTATTTTAGGGGCGAAGCTCCTTAGGGGCTAGCCTTGTCCGGCGATGTACCGGCGTCCACACTCGTATCGCAACACCTGCTACGCAGCTGTGAAAAAACGGCCTGCGCCGTCCGGCTGTCCGTCCGTCCTTTATACTAGTCGCCGACTTCAACATTTTACCAGGCGCCGATGCGCTTACCAGGCGCCGATGCGCTTTTATATTGTCACGTGGGTGTGACGTCGACGAAGGCAGCAGGCGACGTGTCCAAGATGAAACTGTTTATTAGGCCGAACTTGTGGCCGGTAAACAGAAAGTAAGATTACAGCAATACACGCTGGCACCGATAGCGGCGAGCAGAGCGTCTGCCGTCGATCAACTGGCAAGCGGTGAAGCGCGTCGGCATTTATACGTGCGTCATAGAATATTCCAGTCTTATCACTCGTTGTCGCACAAGCTCTGGAATAAGCTCGAGTGTTCGCGTCTTGCGCGCAATCTTAACAAAACGATCTACAGTAATCGCGAAGCTTCTAGAACAGTCAGGCGCGGTTTGCGCTGAGCATTGCTGACAGACTTTGAGGGCGAAGAACCGAATAGAGCAAAGTGAAAATAAGAAACGCGCGTGGCAATGCCCCCCTCTGAAAAAGCATCGTCCCGATGCTTAAAACAGAACATGGGAAAAAAAATGCATGCAACAATAAGTCACAACAACAAAAAAAAAGAAAGTACAACAATAAAGCAATAAGTGAAGTCCTCAGGTCCGCTAACGCGCGTAATACGGCTTGAGGCGCACGACATGGACGACTTCAGGTCGCGCACGACGCCGTTGGGAGTTAGTAATGCCGTCCGGAACGACCTCGTAGTCCAGAGCACCGAGACGTCGAAGCACCTTGTATGGCCCGAAGTATCGCCGAAGAAGTTTTTCACTGAGTCCGCGTCGGCGTATCGGTGTCCACACCCAAACGCGGTCGCCGGGCTGGTATTCCACAAAGCGTCGTCGAAGATTGTAACGGCGGCTGTCGGTTGTCTGCTGATTCTTGATGCGCTGGCGGGCGAGTTGTCGGGCTTCTTCGGCGCGCTGTAGGTAGACGGTGACGTCGAGGTTTTCTTCATCTGCGACGTTGGGCAGCATGGCGTCGAGCGTCGTTGCCGGGTTCCTTCCGTAGACCAACTTGTAGGGCGTCATCTGTGTCGTCTCCTGCACGGCCGTGTTGTATGCGAAGGTCACGTACGGAAGGATGGCGTCCCACGTCTTGTGTTCGACGTCGACGTACATGGCCAGCATGTCGGCGATAGTCTTATTTAGACGCTCGGTCAGGCCATTGGTCTGTGGGTGGTACGCGGTGGTCCGGCGGTGGCTTGTGTGGCTGTATCCCAAGATCGCCTGAGTTAGGTCAGCCGTAAACGCCGTACCTCTGTCGGTGATGAGAACCTCTGGGGCGCCGTGTCGAAGGACGATGTTCTCAACGAAGAACTTGGCTACCTCGGCGGCACTGCCCTTGGGCAGGGCTTTTGTTTCGGCGTAGCGGGTGAGGTAGTCGGTAGCTACGACGATCCATTTATTTCCGCAAGTCGACGTTGGGAACGGCCCCCAGGAGGTCCATGCCGATCTGCTGGAACGGTCGCCGAGGAGGCTCGATCGGGTGAAGGAAGCCTGCTGGTCTTGCTGGCGGTGTCTTCCGTCGCTGACAGTCTCGGCACGTCCTTACGTAGTGGGCGACGTCGGCGGCAAGGCGCGGCCAGTAGTACTTTTCTTGTACTCTTGCGAGCGTGCGGGAAAGTCCGAGGTGTCCAGCCATCGGGTCGTCGTGCAGTGCCTGGAGGACTTCTGGTCGCAATGCTGAAGGCACTATGAGAAGGTAGTTGGCTCGAAGGGGCGAGAAATTCTTCTTTATGAGAATGCCGTTTCGTAAGACAAACGACGTGAGTCCTCGCTTGAATGCCTTCGGAACAATGGCGGTCTTGCCTTCGAGGTACTCCATAAGGCCCTTGAGTTCCGGGTCGGCTCGCTGTCGTTCGGCGAAGTCGTCGGCGCTTATGGTTCCCAAGAAGTCGTCGTCCTGGTCGTCTTGCGGCGGCGGTTCGACGGGGGGCGCGAGATAAGCAGTCGGCGTCAGAGTGTTTTCGTCCGGACTTGTAAACGACGGTGACGTCGAATTCTTGAAGTCTCAGACTCCATCTTGCGAGACGACCTGAAGGGTCCTTCAGGTTAGCTAGCCAACACAAGGCGTGGTGGTCGCTCACAACTTTGAAGGGCCTTCCGTAAAGGTAAGGGCGAAACTTTGACGTAGCCCAGATGATGGCGAGGCACTCTTTTTCAGTTGTGGAATAGTTGGCCTCTGCCTTGGATAGCGACCGGCTAGCATAACTGATAACCCTTTCCAGTCCATCCGTCCTCTGCACAAGGACGGCGCCGAGTCCCACACTGCTTGCGTCGGTGTGCACTTCTGTTTCGGCGCGATCGTCAAAATGCGCAAGTAACGGAGGCGTTTTCAGGCGTCGTTTTAAGTCTTGAAATGCTTCCTCCTGCGGCGTTTCCCATTTGAACTCGACGTCGGCCCTCGTAAGGTTAGTGAGTGGTTCGGCGATGCGGGCAAAGTTTTTGACGAACCGCCTGTAGTAGGCGCACAGGCCGAGAAATCGACGCACGGCCTTCTTGTCGGCGGGTGGCGGGAATGTAGCGATGGCGGCTGTCTTCTGAGGGTCAGGGCGTACTCCGGACTTGCTTATCACGTGGCCCAAGAACAAGAGTTCCTCGTAGGCGAAGCGGCACTTTTGTGACTTCAGGGTAAGTCCGGAGGTCTTGATTGCTTGAAGTACAGCCTCAAGGCGCCGCAGGTGTTCGTCGAAGTTTGAAGAAAACACAACGACGTCGTCCAAGTACACAAGACAAGTCTGCCACTTCAAGCCGGCCAGTACGGTATCCATAACGCGTTGGAAGGTCGCAGGTGCCGAGCAAAGACCAAAAGGCATGACCTTGAACTCGAACAGGCCGTCTGGAGTTATGAAAGCAGTCTTTTCTCGGTCTCTCTCGTCGACTTCGATTTGCCAGTAGCCTGTCTTGAGGTCCATCGACGAAAAGTACTTTGCGTTGTGGAGTCGATCCAGGGCGTCGTCTATCCGTGGGAGGGGGGTACACGTCCTTCTTAGTGATCTTGTTCAGGCGACGATAGTCGACGCAGAAACGTAGCGTGCCGTCCTTCTTCTTCACCAAAACCACGGGAGACGCCCAGGGACTCTTGGACGGCTGGATTATGTCGTCGCGTAGCATTTCGTCGACTTGCTTCTTCACGGCCTCGCGTTCGCGCGTCGATACTCGGTACGGGCTCTGTCGAACTGGTCGAGCACTTTCTTCTGTAATGATCCGATGTTTCGCGACTGGGGTCTGCCGAATTCTTGACGACGCCGAGAAGCAGTCTTTGAATCGCAGGAGCAGGGCCTTTAGCTGGTCTTGCTTGACCTTCGGAAGGTTCGGGTTGACGTCGAAATCTGGTTTGGCACCTCGATTCGTCGAAGCAGGTTCGGTAGCATCGGAGAGGGCGAAAGCATGGCTGGTGTCCACGAATTTCTCGATGTGGGCGACCGTCGTGCCAATGTTAAGGTGCCTATATTCGTGGCTGAAGTTTGTCAGAAGTACCTTTGCTTTGCCATCGCGCAACTCGGCGATGCCTCTTGCGACGCAAATCTGATGTTTCACAAGCAGATGCTGATCGCCCTCGATGACGCCTTCAATGTCAGCCGGTATTTCGGTGCCGACGGAAATGACGACGCTGGAGAGGGGCGGAACGGTGACCTGCTCTTCAATTACATTCAAGGCATGATTCTCCGGCGTCGTGTGGGGCGGCAACGCTTCGTCTGAAGTCAGTGTTATCGACTCAGACCTCAGGTCGATCACGGCGCCGTGTTGACTTAGGAAGTCCATCCCCAGTATCACATCCCTGGAGCAGTGCTGCAGAATTAGAAAGCTGGCGGGATAAGTCCGGTTATTGATGGTGACTCTTGCTGTGCAAACACCGGCCGGCGTTATTAGATGACCCCCAGCGGTCCGGATTTCAGGGCCTTGCCAAGCAGTCTTCACTTTCTTCAACTTCGTCGCAAAAGGTCCACTGACGACGGAATAGTCGGCTCCAGTGTCGACGAGAGCGGTGACGTTGTGGCCGTCGAATATTACGTCGAGGTCGCTGGTTCGTCGTCGTGCGTTACGGTTGGGTCGCGGCGTCGGATCACGGCTGCGGCGGTTTGCTCCGCTGCTTCCACGTGGCGTCGTCAGGTCTTCTTCCGGCCGCGAAGTTTCGACTTCAGGGCTCTCTCTTGCTTTGTTCTTCGGGTATCGTCGCGGCGTCGTCGTCGGCGTCGGCGGAGGGTCTTCGGTAGTTCGTCGTACAGCAACCGCACCTCCATCGGTTGCTGCCCTTAGTTTTCCGGATATGGGCTCACGGAACGGCCCCGGTTGAGGCTGCTGTACTGCTGTCGTCGATTAGGGGACCGGTAGGGTCCAGGCGATGGCGAACGCGATGAACGTCGAGGTGCCCGCTCAGTGGTGGTCAAGTAGTCGGCGATGTCGCGTGGGCGCTCGCCGTGCTGTGGGGGCGGTGCGTTGACGGCGAAGCCGCGTAGGCCCATCTGGCGGTACTGGCAGCGGCGGTAGGTATGTCCAGCTTCCCCGCAGTGGTAGCAGAGCGGGCGGTTGTCAGGGGCTCGCCAGATGTCGGTTTTTCTTGGGGAGTAGTGCTCGCTGGCAGGTGAGCGGTATGGCGTCGGTCGTGGGGACGGCGGTGTCTGGCGGCGGAAATGGGGTGGTGCGGCCTCCAGACGTGGACGTGGAGGCGGAGCGTAGCGTCGGGCGGCAGCAGCGTAGCTCATGGCTTGCGGCTGTGGTGGTTGGGGGGTGCAGATCGACTGCTGGATCTCTTCGCGAACGATGTCGGCGATCGAGTCCACTTGCGGCATTGATGAGGGTAACAGCTTGCGCAGTTCCTCCCGCACGATCGCTCGTATCGTTTCGCGCAGGTCGTCGGAGCCGAGAGCATGAACTCCTGGGCTGTCTTGCATCGTTCGGCGATCGTACTGGCGGGTTCGCATTTCCAGCGTCTTCTCGATCGCTGTTGCTTCCGACACGAATTCCTGGACGGTCTTTGGTGGGTTCCGCATCATCCCGGCGAAGAGTTCTTGCTTGACTCCTCGCATGAGAAAGCGGACTTTCTTCTCCTCGGGCATGTCGGGGTCAGCGTGTCGGAAGAGTCGCGTCAATTCTTCAGCGAAGATGGCCACTCTTTCGTTCGGGAGTTGCACCCTCGTCTCCAGCAACGTCGAGGCTCTTTCCTTGCGGGCGATGCTCCTGAACGTGTCCAGGAATGAGCCGCGGAAAAGATCCCAGGTTTGAAGCGCAGACTCCCGATTCTCGAACCAGGTCCTTGCCGCGTCTTCCAGGTAGAAGTAGACGCGACGCAGCTTCTCTTCCCGGTCCCAGTGGTTTAGGGTGGCCACTCGGTCGTAAGTCTCCAGCCAGGTCTCAGGGTCTTCAAACGATGATCCACGGAAAGTCGGTGGCTCCCTTGGCTGCTGCATTACGATCGCTGGCTGTGGCGCAGCGGCGGTAATCGTTGCCGCAGTCGAGGTCATGGCCTTGGTCTTCCGAGTCTTGTCAGGTAGAGGACCGTACTCCGGAGGTAGACCTTGCTGCCTACGGCTAACTCGCTGGTCGTGGTTGGTGTCGACGTCTCCCTCGCGAGTGGGGCTGGGTTCACGGCTTGACGGGGGGTGTCCGGTACATGGACGAAGCAGCACCTCCACCAGATGTCACGTGGGTGTGACGTCGACGAAGGCAGCAGGCGACGTGTCCAAGATGAAACTGTTTATTAGGCCGAACTTGTGGCCGGTAAACAGAAAGTAAGATTACAGCAATACACGCTGGCACCGATAGCGGCGAGCAGAGCGTCTGCCGTCGATCAACTGGCAAGCGGTGAAGCGCGTCGGCATTTATACGTGCGTCATAGAATATTCCAGTCTTATCACTCGTTGTCGCACAAGCTCTGGAATAAGCTCGAGTGTTCGCGTCTTGCGCGCAATCTTAACAAAACGATCTACAGTAATCGCGAAGCTTCTAGAACAGTCAGGCGCGGTTTGCGCTGAGCATTGCTGACAGACTTTGAGGGCGAAGAACCGAATAGAGCAAAGTGAAAATAAGAAACGCGCGCGTGGCAATATCATCGCCGTGCCGAGAGAAAAAAAAGAGAAGCAGCGTACATACTGATAAGTGGTCACACGACCACGTGCGCGTTCTGCTACATACGCATAGCACCTGTACTTTGGAAAACAAAAAAAAAAAAAAAAAACAAACGGTGCAAAAATAAACGAGTGGCCAAAAAAGAGAGTGGTCACACGACCAGGTGTATGTAGAAATACGCGCACCTGGTCGTGTGACCACTCTCTCTTTTTTGGCCACTCGTTTATTTTTGCACCGTTTTTTTTGTTTGTTTGTTTGTTTGTTTTTCCAAAGTACAGGTGCTATGCGTATGTAGCAGAAAGCGCACGGGGTCGTGTGACCACTTATCAGTATGTACGCTGCTTCTCTTTTTTTTCTCTCGGCACGGCGATGATATAAAAGCGCATCGGCGCCTGGTAAATTTTGTCTTGATGAAGATCGGTCTCCGATAGAAACGTCACCAATAAAGTTTTTTAGAAGCGTATATATATTTTTCCTATTTTGTTCTACGGCAACCGAAGCCAGACTCTTCATAATCTACGTATATATATATATATATATATATATATATATATATATATATATATATATATATATATATATATATATATATATATACAGCGTGTTTGGCAACAAAAAAGCCAGGATAATGTTTAAAAATTACATCTAAGGTGGTCGAGCGTGAAGACCGGGTCAGTTGGCGGGCAATGACCCAGCACCATCACCCCGAGTTGCCACGTTGTGAAGGGCACGTGTCGAGTCATACACTTGACGGTGGCCGCTCAACGAAATATCTTTTTTTTTTTTTTCAAAAAAGCTTGTTCTGATCTACGCATGTGTATTTGGCGCCTTGAAGAACCAGTTCGCGGTAGCCGATCGCGCTATTACATCCTAAAATCCAGATTTGCCTGCTTTCCTATGAAGTTTCTAAACAGCCAGGATGCCGCGCTTCTGCGTATTCCTGACCGACAGAACTGATTGAAAGTACACGTATAGTGCCTAGAATATACTGGCTAGTGTGCTGAGCGGAGGGGGGTTTCCAATGGGAGGAGGTGGCAGTGCCGGTGATGCCTTCCAACTTTGGCCGGTAGGCGGCGACGCTTGTCGCAAAGGTGTAGCACACGCGCCGGCGTCGCGGTGTATGTTAGTGCCTCCGCAGCTTATCAGTGCTTCGTGCCCCGTGTCCAAAGTTGTCTTGGTGACGTTTGCGCTGTTTTTTACTGTGTTCGCGCTAATCTTCGTGTACGAACGTGTAAATGGGAACTGCAAAGAGTAATGCGTGTGTTTTGCGTTTTGCACATTACTTATGCTTGATGAGTTGATGATTATTTAGCTGTGGAACAGGGGGATTTTTCAAAGTGAAGTTCAGATTACATTTACAGTTATTGAGGTGGGGCGAAACTTTGAAAGTGAGTTTCAAATCTTGGCTATACAGCAGTGGTAATGAAAGCTATGACTAAAATTTGCGAGGTACTTTAAAGGTAGACGCAGGTTGCATTAGAGCCCAGAGATAGTTCGAAATTTTTTAGTATTTTTTTTATTTGTTTGTTTTTCTACTAATGTACTTCTCAAATAAGATCTGCCATCTGTGGATCACTGAAATTTCGCAGAAAGGTAGCGATTAAGGCTTTACAGAACTGGAACTAAAATTGTGAGTGTACAACAAAAATTAGATTTGTCATGTTTTTTTTTTACGTTTGTTGAATTATGAAAATGGCCACTTATGAATGACTTTTTATACTAAAAAATACAGATGCGCATAGGCTACTGACTCTAGAACCAGTTATGTTAATGCCATTATAATTAACACGTGGAAATCTTCGTTTTCCTACGCCCGCTAGTTCCCGAGAAAAGTGTAAATTTTAAAAATGTTCTTTTGAGAAAAACGCAGAAATAACGTAGTAGTACGCGCGCATTACCTGTGACTGTGTCAACAAAAAGGAGATTTAAAATTCTTTTTGAAACCGCGAGTGCCCAAATGTGATATATTTTCTCAAAGAAATGCTCTATTCAATAATTGAATTTCCAAAATTGCATTTTTGGACGACAAGAAGTCTCACCCCACCTTAAACTGTTAATTGATTGCGGTTAAAAGCAAGCAGGCATAATACTCACAAAGATGCTTTGCACGAACATTTTTTTCAGCCATTCACAGACTATGATAAAATGATCTAATGGATATGTTGTTCTTGACTAATGAGCCCTGTTCGTTTTATTCGCATTTACCTTGTCTGAATCCTATTTAGACTAGCTTGTGCTCATCGCATGTGGTCTAGAAAATATGGATGCCATGCTGGAAAACGCGGAACAGCGAAAGTGACCCCACCCCACCGTACATTTGCATATGAACCATTCTCTGTTAACTACAGACTTGCTCATGTAGTGCAACGATGCAGTATGTACATCTGAACTGCGGAAACATCGAAACAACCGATCCAAAAGTATGGGGCCTATGGTGATATCTGCAGAACTGGACGAACACCATTAATTTTGTTGGTGAAGCGAACAATTTGCAAAAGCTAGTGTCATAATGTTTACAAGAAAGATTAGTGCATTTGTGTAATACAAGCGTTACATGGACATTTGTGATTACTGTCGACCCGCTCCGGCTCAAGTATCTGCTCGCGATTAAGAATTATCGTGCCATGACCCGACTACCTCGGCACGTGTAGGTTATACACTCTGCAAGTCCATGATGGTGCATCACACCGAGTGTGATGCGCCGCTAAAATAATAAAATATGACCACGACTGAGAGGTGCGAAGTGCAGTTAACTGGATCGACTTCGAGTAAAATCGCTGCGTTGAAAACAGCGCGAAAACGGGATGAAGGCTAAGGGACAAACAACAGAAGCGCTGTTGCTTAGCCTTCGACCCGTTTTTGCGCTGTTTTCAACGGAATGAGATGTACCAACTTGCGCTTCAAGACACTATTTTACGAGTAAAATCGCCAGCGAATGTTCCCGTGTAGCAGCGAAGAATCCGAGTCGGACTTCATCGCGATCGAAATTGCCGTGAGCCATCCTTACGACACAATTTCTTGCGTCTAACGCGTCAACTTTCGCTGATTGTTTTCAACGGGCAAGTTGGGTGTGTCGGAGTATATTCATTGCGACTTTTCTACTTCGCTTTGGTGGTGAAGCACCGAGTCGCGAAAAATAGCAGACGACGTGAGGTACGTATGAAACGCTTCGTCGTTTTGTAGTGCCGAACCACTTCAGGATTTTCTGCGGGCAGTAATTTGGCGCTAAGATTTTCCCCGTCCGGTCAAGTGCTTTGATGAGTGCGTTAAAAGCAACGAAGAACAGTACATTCGTGGCAGAAAGCGCCGTGCTACGCAGCTGAAAGCGAAGGAGCCGCCGACGCGCGGGGGACCTTAGCGAGTCGCAGCGCCTCCATGCGGTGACTGCGGGAAGGCATCAGCGCGATGGCCACGCCAAAGCGCCCGCTCAGCACACTAGCCAGTATACGAGTCTCTTGGCTAGTCAGGCTGCTGCAGAAGCCGCCGCTGGCCCCTGCAGCAGCAGTAAATTCCTGTGAGCGCTGAATAGAACGATTAGCTATGGACAAGGGGTAGTTTCCTGAACACCAAGGACCTCTCGCTACGGCGAAGAAACGCGGCTTTGTGGTTCGGTCGCACACCTGCATCGGCCTCCCATTCCACTTCATTGTCACGGGGAACACGCTCGGGAGCAGAAGAAGCAGCACACCCCCCCCCCCCTCCCCCCACAAAAAACGAAACAAAGAAAAAAATACCCAACCTCGTTCAAGCTCACTCAGCAAGTCCCTTACTTTTCTCCACTGCACACGAATACAGCCATTTGAGAGGTTGGTGGTAGAGTGTAGGATCGCGGAATATAGGTGATACCAGGGGGGAGCCACGTCGCGCCTCTTAAATTTGGCGCGAATTTTAAATCCAGACTGAAATTACATACAGCACTTTCAAAGCCTGTAAAATGGAAACCAGAGGCTTGACATGCATGACAATTATACCATAACAATAAGGAAAGAAAAAGGGAGGAAATGTTGCGAACGAAATTTAGATAACTAATCTATTTTCTTCAGGAGACAACAAGAAAGAGCGAGACGTTAAAAAATACATTTTTTTCTGGATATTTGCCTCTGGTTTGTAAAAAAAATGAAAGCTTGAGGAAAATATCTGTCCGCAACATTTCCTCCATATACTAAAAAAGAATGCACTGCCGAAAACCCCGTGTAAATCTGACCAAATTTGGGCACGCTAGGGCTCCTCAAAATGCGCATGCATTCTCTATGGAAGCTCGCGCTGGTGAACCCTCTTAAAGGGCCCGTCAACAACCCCCGAGGTCCAAAAATTGTTATAAAGAGAAACATGTGCACTTTTGCTATGTGAATCTGCTGCCGCAAGAATTTTGCGAATACGCGCAATAATAAGGAAGTTACAGGGGTTAGAACATCCGTTTCAGCTGGTTTCAAATTTTCGCGCGGCCTCGCCATCCTTCTCCGCTGTAGAAATGGGGAGGCGTAGCCCGTCGTCGTGACTCCGCCCACTTTGGCAACGTGTCACGACGTCAGTGATACGTCATCGGCGCGCAGCCAACGACCGAGCAGGGCTTCCCCCCCCCCCCCCATGAGCACGTGTCAGCGGCGCAGGGAGGAAGCGTGATGGGAAGAGACGACCCTTTCCCTTGCGGTAAAGTAGCGAGACGCCTCTTTATCTCGGAGGCTTTCGTTCTGGCAATACCGCTTCTCCCGGTAGTCTCGGGCTCTACAAAACGCCACAGGGCAGCACAGGAAAATGAAAATGCGTACTGCGCGGCCGAAACTGCATCACCGTAGGTCCAAGGCTCTGTTTCGTAGGGCAAAAGACCAATCGACGAGCTCAGTGCCACGTCAGGTCGGCGATCGCCGACTTGACGTCACTGCGCGTACAAGGAGGATGGGTCAGGCGTAGGAAAGCATAGCGGGAATTGTTTTTAGAAATGGAGGGTCTGCGCGGCGCGCAGCGCTGTAATATTCGGGAAACGTGGTCGCCGCAGTCTACTGTACGAATTGGCGAGCTTGTTTGGGGGGTGTTAAAAAAAAGTAGGAGCCTGTTGACGGGCCCTTTAAGTGCGAATGCACGGGAGCTGTCAGGCGAGGGAGAGCGCGCGTCGAGGGTGAGTGCAAACCTAACGGGGGGAGAGGCGCACCAGCTGCATGGCGCCGTGACGTCACGGCGCGGAGAGGGTGCGAGGAGCCGGCGCGGCGCGCGCAGCCACGGCGCGAGGGCGCCAGCTGCACAGCGCGCCGTGACGTCACGCCGCGGAGAGCGGTGCGGGGAGCGGCGCGCGCCCGCGCAAACCGCGGTGAGGAGGCGGAGCGCGCGCAGTCACGTGGGGTGTGACGTCGCTGCGCCGTTGCTACAGACGCTCCTCTCCGCTCCTCGCGCCGTTGCTAGGGGAGAGGAGGAGGAGCGCGGATGACGGCGGATTCAGGGTCGCTTATAAAGTGCATTCGCACTTTAAAAAAAATACCACGTGACAAGCCCGCTTGCGCGCCAGTTCGCACGATGATTCTAGTGCTCCCTAACGTCCCGCCTGCAAACGACCATAGCATTTGCCCGATTGTGCTGTCTCGACAGGGCCGCGACGGTGGTGATGGCTGTGCGATGAACACGTTTTGTTATCGGCCACAAAACCGACAACCGCTGCGTCTGCTCATCGCTGTCATGAACCGCTGCGAGGGCAGCGTATCGTTCGTACGCGTAACGTTAGGGAGCACTATAGAATCGTCGTGCGCACTGGCGTGCGAGTGGGCTTGCCACGTGGTATCTTTTTGTAGTTCGCGGTAATTTGTAGTTAGCAGAAAAACACTAATAATTCACAGATATGAAGTTCTAAACTGTCTAACTCTTTCGTCGCTACGCCTATTCAAATCGATCACCGGTGATCGATGCTTTGAATTGTCGACTTTGGCATGTTGAATTTATTTCTCGTGCACCTAGCACTTTCTAGTAGCTCATAATAATATGTGGGGTTTTACGTCCCAAAACCACGATATGATTGTGAGGGAC